>KV424476.1:0-286962 GCA_001632445.1 Peniophora sp. CONT
CCTGCCTGAAAGCGTAGGAGCCCATCGTCACAGACAACGACGATGCCGAGGCATGGTGGGGAGCGTGGGAAAATGCGCGCGGAAATGACTGCCGAGTACCTTGCCACTGCGAGCTCTGCTGTCTGCCCCGCGTAGATGATGCCGCTAGGATGGTCAAGCCGAGGCACATACCACTACAGTGGTGGCGAGAGGCGAGGAGGGCTCGAGCGCACATCGTCATCGGCCCGGGGACCGGCGCGGGACGCCGAAATCAAGACGCGGAAAACGCGAATTGAACCGAGTTGATCTCGCGCACCGTACGCTCGTACTACCTCGTCCCCACCACCTCCACGACTCGCTCGCCACCGCTGCATGTCCACGTCTGCCTCCGCGTCATACCCTAGAATGCCGGATGTATCGCGGGGCCGCCAGAGTTATGCTTCGACCATCACTTCCCCTACAACTTCATTCGAGGGGCGCCGAGGTCTCCGGACGACAAGAGAGAACCAGTTCACGCTGAAACATGGGCGCAAGCACCACGACTATCCTGCTGCGAAGGCACCCTATGCGTTGTCATACGACAAGGATATTCTGGATCGGTGCGCAACCGCTACGTGTGGCGCCATGTGCTTTCGGAACTAACATATCCTACAGTGATGCTATTAACCACAGTATACGTTCGGCGATCCAAACAAATCCCTCGGCTGCATTCGACGCCGAGGAGCGTCCCGAGCAAGTACTAGATCTAGGATGCGGGGTGCGTGCTTCTTGCGTCAACCGCATCGCAGGCGTCTGAACTTCATAACCCCTTATTAGGCCGGCTGGTGGGTTGTGCACGCCGCACGTCAATGGCCAGAAACCGAATTCGTTGGCTTTGATCTCGTCAATATACAAGTGCCTACGCACTATCTTGAGCCATCGCTCGGTCGCCGTATAACATGGCAACATGGCAACTTGTGCGTAGCCTACAACCATCACGGTGTCCATCACAATTGACTTCTGTATCTGTGTGGCGACAGTTTATCTCAACGACTACCGTTCGAAGCCGGATCTTTCGACTTTGTACGATGTGTGAACATAGGGAGGGCGGTACCCGAGACCAAGGTGCGTGCGCGTGAAGCTGCATCTGAATGCGAGTGCTGAGTTCAACACCTCGCCTCAGTGGACAGCCATCTTCCAGGTAAAGCAGTCCATGCTCTCTCCGTACGTCATCCTTATGGCTGAACTTTGATCACCAGGAGATCAACCGCGTGCTCGTACCGGGCGGCGTGGTTGAAGTTTCTGAAGAAGGTATGCCACATGCCCAATATGTAAGGACGCATGTATGCATGATGCTCGTTCAGATATCATATTCCCTGTCATCCCTCGATGGTTCACAACACCACTGCGCGCCAAACCTCGAGCACGAACGAACTCACGAGCAAGCAGCATACCCTTCAGTAGCATCCCCGATATTCCCCTACCGCCATCCCCGCCAGCTTCACCTGCGAGCAATGCAAGCTCGCTAGACGATGAACCTAGTCACGACCATGTATTACTTGAGATGCTCTTCGACTCTCTACATCAAAGCCGATTTATCAATAAGAAGCCATCCAGTGCGCTAGGCCATTCCCAATCATGGGTGTCACTAACCTGTCCGCAGACGCTATACCCTTGTACTTTGCGCCGTTCTTCTCGAAGTGCAAATACGGCCCTCTGCTGTACTTTTGCATGCCCTTCCTCGCACCTCTTATGCCATTACCTCAGTTACGACCCGCAACACGACCAGCAACCAGCATGGGCTCTGAAGCCTCCTCTCACCGCGACTCCTCACTTCACGACCGCTCCCAGTCTTCCTCCTCTGAAACCCCGCCCCGCCCCCATTCATCCTACTTTCCGTCCATGGCTAACGATAGGACAAAGTCCAGGAGGTCTTCGTCCATCGCTACTACGGTCAGCGAAGCGTCAGACATCTTCTCGAGCGACGGCAAGAGCACACCTACCGCTATGTCGCCAGAACCGTCGCTTGATAGCGACTCGATCGTTCGAAGTTGGAGTTTCCCGGGTACATCGCGCAGCGCGGCGACTTGGGTTGTGGCGCGCGAGGGAGGGCAGGACCCTAACATGCTCCCTCCCGGGTCGAACTCCATCGACCACCTAAGCAATCGTACGCGTGCTATGACCCTGTGGCAAGCTTATCTTGGTGTACGCGGTTGCCAGGAGGCGATGTGGGAAGAGCTGTTAGTACTGCAGAAAACTGCGGCGGGTCGTAAACGTCTGCGCGAGGTCGGGTGGACGCCCTCGAAGATCGACGATTGGCGGAATTCGGAGTATATGGCGGAGCTCGACCAGAAAGAGGCGGAGCGAAGGGTCGAATTCGAGGATCGCGCTCGCTTTGAAGAGATGTTTGACTTGTACGAGAGGTCAGTCAATTAAGCAAATTACGCAGAGCAATTGCTGATATAGCATACAGTGATATACACGCCCGTGTATCTTTCTGGTACTCGCTCACGGAGTTGGGGCTCACGCTACCGCGCCGAGAGCCCATGCTGAAGGAGACGCTAGCGGAGGAGGAGCGTATACGAAAGGCTATTCTGGAAGCCCGCGCGCGTCTAATTAAGGACGATTCGGACGTTCCGTGCAAAGTCGTACGAATGATTTTAGGGTATAAAATGGAAGACGGGGAGGAGAAAATGGCGACCAACGAGTTGCAAGGCATGCATGACCGCGGGGAGTAGATGTATTGTGTAACATACTTTTTGGATCCTTTCTGTTGTTGTGGCTGGTTTGGATTGTGCTGTAGTTCGTCATCTTGTTTTGTTACGGCATTTGTACTACTCACACACACATATACCATATACTTGGGGAAAGAACTTACATGAGTGCTAAATTCAAAGTTGAACCTCTGTGGCCACGGCGCGGCACTCTCCGTGAGAGCGCTAGGGGCGCGCGGCTCCGAGCAAACTTTTCGTGTTTTCGACTACATCGACACTCCATCTCCGCGGCTTCCTCTACTCCTAAAGCCGCCACCTCATTTTGTACTCTGGAGGGTATGGGGCGTATCACAGAGGCTGCGGCACCGTCAGCGAGTCCGCAGAAGAAAAGGCAGCGGAAACAGGAGAAGGAGAAGGGAAAGGCGCGTGCGCCGGTTCAGGGAGGGGGACAGGCTGGGCCAAGCCATGTTGCAGCGACAGGCAATGAGGAAGTGGTCGAGGAGGACGGGGAGTGGTCATGGCTATCCATCACCGACGCGTCGCCGAGCAGACAGCCGCCAGTGTTCACCAAGGACGGGAGGTGCGTGCACCACCGATGTTCGGTCACTATATATTCTTACATCATCTATTCGCAGTTACTTTTTTTCTATCCTGGGATCATCCGTCAAGGTTTACTCTGTGGCTACTGGCGCAATCGTCTCTACGCTTTCTTCTGGCGCACCTGGCAGTCATACCGACGCGATTACTTCTGCGATCCTGAATCCACACAACGCCTTTCAACTCATCACTGGATCTCTCGACGGTCACATCAAAGTTTGGGACTTCTTAGATGCTGTCTTGCTCCAGACTATCTCTGTCGAGCAGCCCATACACTTTGTTGTCGCGCACGAACTCTTCAAGGACACGGTGTTCGTGTCGGCCGTGAGGAGAAAGAAAAATAAAGCCACAGGAAAGCAGGGTATGTCGATGAGATGATCCTCAGGATGTGTATGATCCTGAACGTTTGCCCAGGTGCCAGTGATGATGGCCTTGTACTACGCGTTTCATTGCTCCCAACACCGGAAACGGCGGGGCAGGATATTCAGAAATCCGCCGAAGTGACTTTGGTGGGCAAGACGCGACTTGCGCGTGGTCTGGCTGTATCTCCCAGTGGCGCATGGCTTGTGACCGTGGCAGGGCACAAGGCATACGTTGCCTCGACTGCAAGTCTCAAAGACGGCTTCACCAAGTTCGTGTCCCCCGAGGCGTTGACCTGCCTTGCCTTCCATCCTTCGGAGGAATACTTTGCCACCGGCGATGAGAAGGGTACCGTGCGGATCTGGTACTGCCTGAGCTCAGACATGACTGCCCAGACTGTCGCTGGTGTTGAGAAACGCGCTCCAACGACGACACTGCATTGGCATGCGCATGCGGTATCGGGCCTTACTTTCACGCCGAATGGTGCATACCTGCTCAGTGGTGGAGAAGAGTCCGTCATGGTTATCTGGCAACTTCATACCGGCAAGAAGGAGTTCGTGCCTCGCGTCGGCGCTCCCATCTTGAACATATCGGTGTCGCGTGCACGGCAGGAGGAGTACCTCCTGGGCCTTGCGGATGCGAGCTTCGTGTTCGTGAACTCTGCATCGCTTAAGGTCGCCCGAGCATTCTCGCGCATCAAGCTCGGTACGTCTTCATGATGTTTGTTACGAACCATACAGCTGACGCATTATCAGATCCATCTATCTCTACGAGTGCTTCTTTGCCATCTTCTACACCTTTGGCGGTCCATACGCCTTCGCAGACAATCATCCTTCCATCCTCACACGCCTCCTCGCTGCAGTCATATTCTCCATCTCAGATGAAACTGGTCGCGGAGCTCGAGGTCTCGCCGTCAAATCGTGTTTCACGTCGCGACGAGAAAGCGCTTCAGCCCTCTGCCGTCGAGCGTGCCGTCATCTCATCCTCAGGAGAGTGGATGGCCACTGTGGATGTAAGAGAAGGAGATGATGCGTTCCGTGGCGAGGCATACCTCAAAATTTGGCATTGGGAGAAGGCGTCGGGTTTCTGGGAGTTGAATACTCGCGTTGACAGACCGCACGGCTTGAGCGCTGTCACGGCTGTTTCCTTCTCTTCAGAGCCTACCACTCTTCTGGTGACAACTGGCCGCGATGGACATATCAAGACCTGGAGGCTCAAGTCGATCAACGAGAAGAGAAGTGGCAACACCGAACGTGAGTCCATTCGATCACACTTAACGTGGTGGGATTGCTCATGATATGCTGTCAGGTTTTTGGGTGCTTCGCTCCACCTTTACCTTCCGCGAAGAGACGCCTAGTCATGCAGCATGGTCTCCGGACGGCTCTCTGCTTGCGGTGTCCCTAGGCCCTTACATCGCAATCTACGATGCCGCGTCCAGTATGCTCATACAGGCGCTGACCGCTAGTGAATCATGTTCGTCCGTGGTCTCCGCATACTTCCTAGGCGCGAGTGGCAGATACGTCGCCGCTGTCGGTCCACGGGATGTGCTACTGTGGGACCTCATCTCGCAAAGAGGTACGCTCACACGTCGCTTCACGAAGCTCCCTCGCTTACACACGACACAGTCGTCTGGCATACTCGCACCGTGCAGCCCATCAGCCATGCCGTAGCTCATCCTTTCGAGGATCGTTTAGCCGTATTTGAGCAACTCAAGGCAGCGAGCCACGAAGCCCAAACCACCCGGGTCTCCATCTTCGACGCCAACTCCTCGAAGCCCTTGACACGCGTCACACTTCCCTTCCATCTACGTTCATCTGTATGGTACCCACCATCCTCGCCGGATCACCAGGCGACGTCTTTCTGCCTGGTCGGCGTCACGGAGAAGTATCGCGTTGTACTCTTTGGCGACGAAGTCCTTAGTATCACCGATCCCGGCGCCTCATCGAACAGTCTGGCTGGCGAGACATCCAAGCAGGTGAACACGCTCTTCCAGGACATATTCGGCAAGTCTGCCTTCGCCGACGTTTCTGTCGGGCCATCGACCACCCTTGGTGTCGCTCGAGATAAGAGGAATAACGTTGCGGACCTTCTCGACGTTCCTGCGTATCTCCTGCCGTCCGTGGACACAATCTTCGATACTGTCATGGGGTCGTTCTTGCAACCACGTCCAGCAGAGGAGCCCGCGCTACAGAAACAGCCGGAAGAGATTCCTGAGGACGTGCATATGGAGGTCGAAGAGCATACTTCTGCAAGGAGCTTCGTGGAAGACGAGGAAATCGGCATGCTCATCCACTTCTTCCGGGATGTTGCCGTTAAGGGTGAGCGCACTCCGCTCATTCATTCGTCCATGTATTGATATTGCTTTTCTAGGGCCATACGATCCCAACGCGCCATTTCCCGTCAAAGGAAACGCGCACTTTGGCGCCCCACCTCCCATCAAGCGCAAGAAGGACAAGGATCGCTCGAAGCCCCGTCCACCGCCAACAACGCCTCCACAGGATAGCTATCCCTCTCCCGAGAGCACGCCATCTTTAACGGCCGTGCCCCCTGCCACTGCAGGTAAAAAGCGCAGAAAGTCGCAAGCATCATAGTCTCCGTATTCCCGTACGCTTTTTCCTGCACATGTTGTCAAATTCATCGCACGTCTCTACTTCATCTTCATACATTCGCACTTCCGCTCGCTTGTCGCACGCGCCATTCATGTATCGCATCTTCGCTATGGTATACCACAGGTGTACTATCAAGCTGCTCCTGACCGTGTAGCCTAATCAACTTGTCCCGATTCACACCGCGGCCTTGCTGAAAGACAGGAGAAGATCCGCATCCTCTATGGTAAGAGGCGCAGGAATAGTCGAACCAATCGACTGCGATCTGTACGAGCGCTCGTCGAGAGACTGACCGTAAGCGAACCATTCCTCTCCATCATCTTCCTCTACATTATCGCTCGACGCAGGAGTCATGCACTGGCGCTTTGTCTGCATCTCAGACTCGCATGTCCAGTCCAGCGTCATCAACTTTCGCTTGCCGGACTGCAGTGCAAAGGCGTCGTACGCTGAGCTGATGCGCTTGTCTTCAGGTTGGTGAAAGCGAGCCTTGGAAGACAGCACGGGCCCGATCCTATAGCTAGCATCCATCATGCTCGGCCAACGCCAGGTAGGTGCATCCGTATCGTATACTGCCTCGTACGGCGAGCGCCTGGCTGGGTAGTGCTGCGAGTATTCAGAGTGATTCTCGAGTTGACTAGGTGGAGATGCCGTGGGGTTCTGAGAGGCGCCTCGGCAAAGTTCGCAGTCTTGAGCGCACAGAGTGCACGGCTGGAGCGCAGTTGCAGACTCGGAGTCAGGAGCTGTGATTTCTGAAGTTTCGGGCCTAGTGACGCCTTTGAGCACAATCCTATTAAAACGATGAGCGACGGAGACATTGTGAACACTCTGCGCGCAGCACGCACGTCTTCCTGAACCTCGAAGAGAGTAGTCTGCTCCGCAGGGATAGGCGAGAGCGCGAGCGAGACTTGCGAACTGCCCCTCGACTTGGTGACAGTATTACAGTGGGCGTTCTCTCCGGCGGCTGCCATCCCTTGGGCGCGAGGGTAGGAGTGGACGCTGACGCTGAGAGACCGGCGGGCATCGCAAAGTCGTCGCAGGTAGAAGAGAACGAGACACGCGGGAAGGATACTGAGAGAAGTGGTAGAGAAGTGCTTTGAACCAAGACTACAGACATGCTGGCACTGGCGGTAAAGATTTAAACAAGGGACAGGAAGTATAGGCTGGGGCTCGTGTTGGTTGCAGTTCAAAGCTTCTCCTATGACATGCTCGTAAACGAAGGTCGATATGAATGCAAAGAAGTCGCGGATCCGTGAAAGGCAACCAGCAGTGCCTACGTATACTCCTCCGTTCTCGGGCTGAATTTCGCGGTATATCCCTCGTGCCGCAGTGGCAGTCTATCTCGTGCACTCTCTGGCAAAAAGCTTCATTCCTGTCCTTCACCTATTGCGTAAGTGTATGCGATGCCTCGCTCAACAGTTGCTAGCGAAGCGAATCACATTCATGACGGTGGTTCAGTGTAAATAACCTGAGCCACGCATCGCCACGCGATGGTATGTATCCCATCATTGTGGCCAGACTTTTTGCGGCTGAACTACGTAGTTGAAAGCAAGGAGGCTACGAGACACTATCTGTATGGGATTAGATGTAAAGAATGACGGCTAGATGCACGGTATGTATGTGGACGGTTGAGTACCAAGATGTGACGAGTAGGATGATGGAAAATTGTAAGTATGCGAAGAATATATGCGCAAGAGATGAGTGCAGGTATGTGATATCGACAATGGAGATGAAAGCATAGTACAAAGCGATGGAAACAAAAGAATCATTCATACTCGGGACTTCCGAACAGCAGCACCAGGCCCCTCGACGTCGCGCCAAACCGCTTGCTCTTCCGGACAAGCGTCTTCATTGAGCCCTACTTCTAGTGTCCTGAAACCTTCTATCCTCGACAGTGCGTACTTTTCCTGTAGGCTAAGTGTACGAAACCAAAACACGTGAGAGTACAAGCGCTTCAGTGGAAGGCCCAACGTCCGCCGAGAGTTCGTGAAGCGAATGATCTCTTGCGTCAATACAGCGGTATAGACGACTGTTTTGAGCGCAGGAAGCATTCGTAGTGGCTCCGGATGTGCTGCCTCGATTTCGCGCCTCATCACGGAGGTCATGACTGGCGGTGTTGTCGGATCGAGGTAGTAGCGACCGTCCTCGAGGAGGATATTCAGGAAGGACTCGTGCATATCGATCAGCCGTAGGAGCTCGACATTCTTCATCGACATGAAGAATCGCGTCATGGCGCCGGTGGTCTGCGGCTGTTGGGAGACGCGGACGGCGTTTAGATGCAAAATACGGAGGACGGGGTAGAGACCCGTGAGCATCTGAAAGACGGGGCTCCAATCGATGTCGTTCTCGTAGTTCTTCAACATCAACTCGATAAGGCGCGGAGCGTCCAGAAGATACGACATGCGGAGAACGACAGGAATGCTCATGCCGCCTATCTGGAGGGTGCGCAAACCAGGAAGGAGTATACGCTGGCGGGGTAAATCCGCATCGATGAGGGAGAACTTGGGCGAGCAACCGTCGAGCTTTAATTCACGTAGATTCGAACTGAGATGAATGACCTCCGAGAACCGAGGCCACGAAGGCATGACAGATAGGGGCATTCGACGCAGATCCAGTATGTCAAGGTCGGAGAGTGGTATAGACCAGTCCAGGTGAACGCCATCCACGATCAATTGACGAATGCAGGTAGCACGTCCACCGAAAAGAAGCAAGTGGCGGCCACTATTCGTCGTCGACCAAATCGTCTCGAGCGTCCCATACCCCGCGGACGTCCGGTGTAACCTGAAGTTCTCCAGCTGTGAAGGGACTACGGGACACGTATACGCTCGCTCAAGAAAGGCGAAACAGGCAGGCCAGCCGTGCACAATGACTGAGAGGTCACGAATTTGGCCGAGCCTGGGTAGTACGACGTCCAGTTGCCTGTGCATCTCCTCCGCAGTAAGATATACGGTAGTCGGGGAGCTGCGTTTAGGCCTGTGCTCGCCTATGCGAAGCTTGAGTGGCAGAGACTGGGCTCTCTCCATGAAGGACTCAGAGACAGTATGTGGCGCAGTCTGTTGTCCATCATATCAGCCATCGCAGTGGATCAGTAGTATGAAGGAGGCGTACATCGTTCAACCACACCTCTTGCCACAACCTCGGCATCTTCACAACAATCTCCCGCCACTGACGACACACCGAAGACAAGCGAATGCGATAAAATTCGGGGTTGAAGTCGAGGAGGAAACTGAGTACGTGGACGATGATCTCAGGTGGAAACTTGTGCACCCGCGCGAGGCGACACCGCACGATCTTCTCCTGCCAGACGATCTTGGCCAGACGGGCCGATGTTTCAGCGCGTTCGTGGGCAGGAAGTGTACTGAATATAGGACCGATTTTCTCGATGATAGAGCGTTTCTGCTCTACGAGTTCGCGCCAGAACCGACGTTCAGCGTCAAATGTCTCGTCTGAGGGTGGTGTCTTCCGCTCCGACTGTCGGGCGAACCAAAGTTTTTGCTGTTGATACTCCCATCGGTAATAATCCTGTCCTTGCTGAGTTGCAGGCGAGCTCCAGGGTAGGTAGAGGTTGTCCGGATGAGGTGTGTTTACGAGCTCGGTGCGTGGAGAGGAACTAGGATGAGCGGCGTTCATCTGAAGTGGGCGTTCAGTAAGCGCCATCAAGACCGACGACGGGAATTCGCACACCTGCCCGGCAGAATGAGGTGTCGATATCTGAGGAGGGAAAAGAGAGGAAGGGTAAGGGTAAGAAGGGAGCGACAAGAGACGCTGAAGTCCTGCAGATGCTTTAGTGAGTCGGTGGCGCGCATGGGATAACAAGAAGATTTATATCAAAGGAATGGCACGGCCTGCAGAAAGGCAGATCGACCAAAAGCCACTTGTTTGTCCTTGTGGGCGCTCCGAAAAACGGCCGCACAAGGTCAACCACAAGTTGATTGAGCAACCACGTCTTGAACTTAGCGCTCACCTTGTCTCGTACGTTTACCTCGAGGCAGGACAACAGCGGGAATAGCGACCGGACCAGAGGAACAGACGCTCATGGGGCGGGAAGAAAGGGAGCCACCATGCTTTCGAACGGTATATAAGAGTTCCAGCCGTCGAATCGCTCATAGCCCTCGTCTCTCGTCCACATCCGCGCTGTAATCACGCAGAACACTCGGTAAGCTCCGTGTGTGGCATGCAAAGGACGCTCCATTGTGGTCATACGGCATCTTCCTCTTTTCGGCGCGGGCTACATCGCCTGCACGCTCGCGCATGTGGTAAAGCGCCTTTGGTATCAACCTCGTGCAAGGATTCGCAGCCGCCAAAGGTGAGCCAGGGGTGTTCGAGGTCAAAGGCAAGGCAACTCCCGAGCCAAAGAACAAAGCAAGCAAAGGGTCGTTGTTGCCTGACACATAGCCTTATACGACGCGACGACAGATACGGTCAGTCTCGTCCGGCCTGTTCTCAAGGGCATACATGATTCTGGCAGTCCACTGCGCCCGCTTTCAGCGAAGTTGTGAGTCGTCGTGGTGAGGTCGAGAAATGGTCGGCCGTCGATTGTCCGCGTGCGTCGCCGCGTCACAATGTATCGACTTGTAGGTCCTTATTTTTCAGCTACGCGCTCCAAACAACTCTCGGACTCTAGGGCTTGAACCAAGTCTAAGACGCGCACTCACGAGGCGCTACGTTCGACTGACTTGTTGACATCTTCAGGCCTGCAGTAGCGCGTTTCGCTTGATACGACTGTTGAGGGCATGGTGGCAGGCTGTGGCGCTAAAATACCACCCAAATCACTGGTACATTGCAGGTGGGATTCTTGGCCACTACGAAGTCGGTTTGCAAGATGTTTGCTATGTCTGCATCAGAGGATCTATATGCCGTACTAGCGGCTCGAAACGACATATATGTTTGAGGATTTGGCCGATACGAAGACGCGTCTAACCTGACGTCGACTGCAAGAACAAGTTGGCGATTTTGACGCAGACCGCGCGAGCCACCAGCTAACGTTGCGAGCTTAATCGACAACTATAGGACAGACAGTGAGTTCGACACCAAGATCACAATCATATTCCACGACCGACAGTACAAGCAACATGTCAAGCAACAGGATCTAAGCTAGTAGGAAGGCATCAAAGGGATACACAAAACGGGACGCCAACATCCGTATACTACAACAGGCTATCGTACAAAACACATCATACAAGTTCACTGTATTCATACAAGGGAAGCTACACCATATATATCTTCTTTCCAAAATTAAAGCCAAGAGGGATGATTCGAACCTGACGGACCAGCACGAGGAGCAAGCAGTTGTTCATTCGCCGCCGTGCCCTCTTCAGAGAGCAAGTCGTCAACGACTGAGTTCACAACGTCGTTCTCCTTATCTTTGCTGATCTCCGCATCCATGGGAAGGCGAGCATCGATGCGCGAGCTCAGATTCGGGTGCGTCTGTTCAGAGAAGCCCATCTACGCATGCCCTACGTTAGTATAGGGAACAGGTGCTAGCAAGCTGGGGCCAATCTGAGAACGTACAGTATCAAGCTTCTCCACGATGTTGCGCATGGCTTGGTTGATAGGCTGCGAATCGGAGCGAGAGATTGTACGCGCTGGCGCCGCCGAACCGCTCGCTGTGCGCATGCGACGTGGACTCTTAGGGCTCTTCGGGCTCTTGGGACTCGGGAGGCTGATCATCTCCAGTTGCGGGAAGCCTCCACGCGCGTTGCTGATGATCTGGCGAGGGGGCGTGGCCGGACGCGTGTCATCAATAGCAACGTGCATTTCGCGTGGAGGGGCCACAGGAGTCTGAGGATCGTCGCTGCTGACATGTCTAGGTAAAGCAATTTAGAACAAGTACAACTGGGTAAATACACCACGACGCTCACGTCTCCCCTCCTTGCTCACGACGGCGTCGACGCGCCTCTCTCTCAGCGCGGTACCTTGCCTTCTCACGTTTGTAGTTCTCTTTAGCCGCCTCAAGCGCTGCCTTGACATCATTCGTCTGGGCACGAGGACGAGCAACATCCGGTGACACGGGGGACGAGGTATAAAATGAGACCTCGGGCGAGCGCGGCGACGTAACATCGGTTTGCGCTGGACGCGTAGATGTAGCCGGCGCCGGAGCAGCGGCAGCACCGTACGGCCGGAAAGCATTCCAAGGCGGCATGTAAGAGCCTGGAAGCGGTGGTGGAGGAGGAATACCACCAAATGTTGGTGGTAGCGTAGCACTCCTAGCAGGCATGCTCAAAGGAGGCGGGGGTGGAAGGGCCACGCCGCGTGCGAGTCCACTAAGCATACCAGGGGGTGGTGGAGGGACACTGAATTGCGGTGCGGCGCTGGCCGGTGCCGCAGCGGGAGGGGGTTGGGTCGTGTCCGCGACAGGCGGCGCAGCAGTAGCATCACCGAAGATGTGAAGAATGTTGGAGATAGCCTCGGTTACACGACGTCCAGACTCCTCCTCCGCAAAGCGTTGAGCATCGGCCAAACCCGACTGGATGTTCGCACCCAGAGTCGCCTGCACATCCATCGACGCCCGTCGGATGTCTTCGGCTGCCCGCGCAACGGTTTCGCGATGCGTCTCCCAGTACGTTCCGTTCTGGAAGTTGTTGACAATCTTGCGCACCGTCTCCGTCAGTTCGGGATACGTGTTGAAGGCGAAGCTCATCGAGTTCAGCAGAGTCGCGATGTCATTGGAAAGAGAAGCAGACGGCGACGGCACGTCTTCTGGTAGAATTGTAGGCGAAGGAGGATCAGGGATCTCGGCCTGGGTACGCTCATCCCTAACGGTCCCGGCCGCAGACGAACGTCCACTCTTGGTCGTGCTGTTACCGCGTGGGGTAGAGAAGAGCGGAGGCGAGAATCCTCCAGAAGGCGTGGCCATAACAGGATTTCCAAACGGATCATCAGGGAGTGCCTCCGTCGGCGGCTGTGCATGTACATGAACAGCTGGCTTGGGCGGCGCTTCGCTCTCGATAAGGGACGCGGTCGACGAAGGGTTATCGGAGATAGTCGACAGTCGGCGTGGTGGCCCACGACCCTTGCCCTTGTCGAGTTTCGTAGACGAGGAAGTCGGCGCAGTAGCGGTGGAGTCACGCAGACGCGACGCATTGGAGGAGCTGTCGACGGTCTCGACGTACGCATGAAGACTGGCTGAGCGGTCGAAGTCGTTGACGTCTGCGAAGGCTGGGCCAAACGGAATCTGCCAATCCTCGTCGATATCATATATAAGCGGGGTGGGACCTCCTCCAAAGGTGCCACGAGATCCGGGGGAAGGTGGGATGGACTTCTCATCCTCCCGTGAAGCAGTCAGATCCAATACTGTGAGCTTAACCACATCTGTGGGCGGCGAAGAAACATAAAAGTCTTCGAGTTCCTCCCTATAGTACCCGGTTCAACCGTGTGCGACAATTATAATTGGATAACAACGTACTGAGAGCTCAGAGTTACTTCATCGCCGTCCGAGTCCTGATACGAGACACCAACGTGTTCGAAAGAGATAGAGTACAAGGTAGAGATCCTAGACGCAAGCTCTGGCCAGTTAGGTCGCGTCGAAAAGACGACGCGACGAGTAAGGCCGTTGGGCCGGGTAAACTTGAAAGCAAAGGTCATGGTGGCGAGAGGCAAGATGTACCGTACTTATGGAGCGCGCTGACGACTGTCCTGGGGCTGCGGAATGGAGACTCGGCCCGGACAGCCGCGCCTGGCGCGTCAGACGCGTCGCGCGTTGTGCTGCTTTCAGCTTTCTTCCAACTGCATCGGGTCTTCGTGCGTTCAGTTGGGTTGGAACTACTGGCTGACTATTCTGAATGCCTTGCTAGACCCCACTCTTTATGACTGTTACTGCTGGGACATGCACTTCCATGTACTCGGCCTGGGGTCTGTCGGCACTCTTCTTGCCCACCACATTCGCCGCACAGTCGACCCTAAGCATGCCGTCGTCCTCCTGCACAAGGACAGGCACCGCCTCTTGCAGGCGACCCGGAAAGAAGACACCATCTCTGTTAAGAGCCAGGGTGTCATGGAGGTCTCCACGGGCTACGAGCACCAAGTTTCCAATGCATACCGCCAGCCAATTGCGAACACGACGAAGATCTCCTTCCAGTCCATGCAGAAGTTCATGGCGAGGCCGCGCAAAGTCATCGATGACACACCCATCCAGTCACTCCTTGTTACCTGCAAAGCGCACGCCGTCTTGCCTGCCCTCCGCGACTTGTTGCCCCGCATCCGCCCAAGCACCACGATCGTGCTCATGCACAATGGGATGGGCGTTTACGAGCGTCTCATAGACGAGCTCTTCCGCAACTCTGACAACCGGCCGCACTTCATCCTCTCGACGAATACTCATGGCGTATACCGTGTTGAGCACCAACACATGTCCGTTGTGCACGCTAGCACAAAGGCTGGTGCGCTCAAGTTCGGCGTCGCTCCCGATCCCCGCGGTCGAAAACTAGAGCATGCCATGCTTCATGGAGACCAGACGCTCTCCGTTGACGCGCTCTCGTCGCCGGAGGACCCTGACGCTGCTCACTATGCGTCACTGCGCAATACTGTAACCGTCCTCAGCAATCTCGTCGCGCTCAATCCCTCTTGGGTCCCGTTATCGGATCTCCTAGTCGAGATGAAGCGCAAGGTCGTCGTTAACTCCGTCATCAACCCGCTGACGGCCATCATGAACTGCCGCAACGGAGATATCGCTACTAGCCCACACACTACTAGGATATGTCGCGCTATTTGCGAAGAGGCGTCGCTCGCGTTTGCGATGCAGTACAATGAACAGTGGGCCAAGGCGGGTCGTCCGGCTTCGCACCCGCGAATACCTGGATCGCCGAACCCGAACGAGCGTGCCGCATTGTTATCTCGCTTGCCGACGCCGCTTCGTGCAGATGGACTTATGAAGGCGGTCTATCAAGTGGCAAAGGATACCCGTATGAATACGTCCTCGATGCTGCAAGATATTCTGATGAATCGTCCGACGGAGATCGCTTACATGAATGGCTACCTCATTGACCTTGGGCGTCGTTATCAACTCCATATGCGCTCGACGAGTATGCTTGCCAATATGGTTCTCTTGCGCCAGGAGATACCGCTCGACCAGCTACTGGATCTCCCACGTCCGGAAGCTCTCGAGAAGCAATTCGAATCGCCGCGGGAAGAGAGACTTATGCATCGAGCTTGGACGCTGGCACGGATGCGCAAATTCAAGCAGGCAAGATATCGCTTCGAGGCTGTCCACATTCGTAGGGTTATGAACGCCAAGAAGAGAAGGATGTCTTGGGCTCAGCGCAGTATTGCGGATGCAGTCGACAAGAAACCCATAGATGCACCTGTTGAGCCCCCCAGCCCTCCGAGTACCGAAGTCGGTCCGGACTGGCAGTATTAGGGCTTGGGATCCAGAATCTCGGCCAAGGCCGCATATGTCTATCCTGCGTATACAGCAATATAATATGGTGGCTATCTCCGCTCGATACATCTACCTACAGACCCATTAGACTCATTCTGTCAATGGAGTCACGATGTGGAATGCTTCCACTGGTCTCCCTGCGCAATCTAGCTACGCTGGTCGGATTGCCCCTGACGCGAAGCTGTTGTCGATACAGCATCGTTCTGGCCGCATAAACTCTCTCCTTACCCATTCGGACTCACCCCTAATGGCCCATTATATTGGATGCAGCCGTGTAACACGCTGCCACTTTCTGTTCGCTTCGATCAGCAGCACTTGAATACTACTGGGAAATGACGCTGGCTGTCATAGTGGACTGAACAGGTCCTACGATGACTGACAGGGGTCTCTGAAAACGGATCAGGCAGAGAAGCGCTCTCACACAGCTGTCTTCGCGATACCAGGACAGACGAAGCACAAGGTCGGCATCGGTACTGCATAGATAATAGCTCATGTGTGTACGTGCCAGCGCCCTGTGCCTTCAGCTTGGGATTATCGAACGCCACTTGCGGCGCTCAACGATCTGAAGACTTCCTACCGTTCATCTCGATCAGACGGACCGGCTTTCCGGGGTACATACTTATCGCAAGGCGCCGCGGGGACGTACGAGATTGACGCTGCAGCTAGCGGCTTCCGACTGATGCACTGAGAACAGGAACACGCTTCGCGACCGCTCTCGAGGCTGTCAACATACTTCTCATAGTGAATTATGTTCATATGTGAATGGTCGTTGTCACAAGTAGCTGCAACCATATGACAGAGAAGACTGCTTGTGTTTGCGACTCTTGTACGCAAGGCACGAGTAACACAGTCATCGTGGACTATCTATCGCGCCCGCAACTCTCGAGCTTTCGCCGCACGAGCGCGTGCAGGCGTGAGTCGAGCGTCGAAGTATTCCATATGTCGCCTTATTCCGTGGCACTGCACGCGCGAATCCCTGTGAGAGGATATCTGGTGTTTCTACAGCAGAAGTACACATTCACAGGCGTGCTCGCCCGGGAGAGCGTACCGCGCCCTCTCAGTTGAGCGCGGATGGATGGTCCACACACAAGGCACTGAGCGCTGTTCGGGTCCGCTTACTGGACCTCATCTACGCTTCTTCCCCCGTCGATGTCGGCGATAGATAGAGGTCGAACCGGTTTGCGAGGAATGTCACGAAAGATTAGCGAACTGAACCGGGACGCCATAGCGTATCCAAGAAGGCATGATGTACAGGGTGAGTCAGGTGAAGATGTCGGGCGGTTTGAATACATCTGTCGAGATATTTACGTTCACTGCCACACAAGACCTTTCTGTTCAGGGATATCCTTCAAGCTGCTCAAAATGGTCAACCACGTTCCCAGAAATTGACAGACAGATCAAACGTACTCGATCTCCAGGCAGTCACCGATGCGCTTCGCCCAAAGA
Source organism: Peniophora sp. CONT (assembly GCA_001632445.1). NCBI lineage: Eukaryota > Fungi > Basidiomycota > Agaricomycetes > Russulales > Peniophoraceae > Peniophora > Peniophora sp. CONT. Next base: position 17,055 of record KV424476.1, read on the forward strand.
TAGATGACTTGCCCAAGCAAGCCCTTCGCCTTAACAACTTCGAGGAGTTCAGGCCAAGCAGCTCTGTCCAAGGGAAGGTTTACGTTGGATCGCATCTTGGCAACTGCGACGTCGCCTGGTCCAGTGCGCACGAAGATGCTATGCCGACGGTCCGTCATGAAGACCGTCTGGCCTTTGTATTGAGGCAGATCGCCCGCGGCGTATTCAAGTGCGCGATGAATACGGAGTATGAAGCGCTCATCACCGTACACATTGGCGGCAATATCGCCGCTCGCCATGGTAGCGCTTTGTTTGATCGCCTCCTGGAGCCAACGAATGGTGTTCAAATTATGACAAGCCACCAAGAGGTTTGCTTACCTGCTCTATCACAAAGCCAGAGTCAAGAACTGTCTGTTGTATACACCGGGCATTTGCGTAGAAGGTCTTCTCAGGCAGGTCGCGCGGCGACTTTCCCAGACGCTTGGATATCTTGCAGACTTCCTTATGTTTCGGCCAATCGGCCTGGTTGTGTTCTTTGCCGCAGTAAGCCTACGCGAAGAGTAAGTGAGTATCCACTCGCATCAGACAAGCGTGCAACTTACAACAGACTTGCACCTAGACAGAGATAGCTTAGCCTTATGGGCTCTGACAGAAAGGAGAGACCACACGCACGAGGAGCAAAAGAGTTTACACCCCTCTTTACCGCAAGCGCTGCAATTGGCTATCTTCTTCGGCTTGACGCCGGTCTCAAGCTCTTCTAGCGCTCTATGCGAGCGTGTTAGACTGAAGGGCCGGCGCGGAACATTTGATGAAACATACAGCCATCGTAGGCGCAGGCAAGGCGCCATGAAGCTAATGCGAGTCTCCTTTGCCACATCCCGCGAGATACCGTTCCAATGGCTCTGCTGCTCATCGATGTAATCCTGATCCATGAATGTGGAATTCGCCGAGAGAATACGAGCCAGGGTCCGCAGGTGCACCTCCGAGACCTCGAAGCCAGCGCCGGTATGAAACTGAATCTGCTCTCGAGCCTTTTTGGTCGACATGCCTTTCTTCTCCAGCTGCTCCTGGATGTAATTGAAGAACTGAAGACCGTCCTGAAGAACACATTTGGATCAGACTGTCGTTTGCACGGTTACGAGTCACACATACCTTGGGACGACCCTCAATGTAGGCGTAGCGCATGAGGATTACAGGCATCTTAGGTGTACGCATCATAGGTACCAAAGGACCTATTAAACCCGTTCATTGACGGATGAAATCCGAAGTCGCTATACATACCATCTGCGGCGTGCCCGAACTTGGTCTCTTGACATTCTCTTATGATCTTCCACTCCTTATATGACGTTAGTCACCGTTCATCGCACAAATGGGCAATTTCCCACTTTCTCAGACGGTTCAGGCCACGGTGCTTCCTTGACATCGACCAGTTGTATGACGAGCATAGTCGCAGGGACCTTCGGGCCATTCTGAGGGCCCTTTGAGTAGAAAGTGACGAAGGGGATCTTATCGCCGCCTTTATAGATTAACAAATCTGACCTAGACTATAAGACAAAGAGAAACTGGCTTACCTTCCTTGGTTATCTCCTCCGCCAGAGTCCTCATAATGTTACGGGCGCCAGCCCAAGCGCCGTGCATCTGCGGCGGCGGGTTCCTGAAACTGCCGTCCATGTTTTCACGTTGCGAGTAAACAGACATCTGAAAGTGGCGCATGACCCAGCTGCACAGCTCATGAGTTTATTGACGCACGTATAGAATGCACATTCAAACTCACGAATCAAGTTTATCTGCGTCCCGGTATCCATCTAATTGTAATTGCCCGTACAACGTGCGCTGCATTTGGCTTTTACGCCAGGTAGGCCACGTAGGAAGTTGATCCACAGCAAGTTTGTGTTTCCCTTCGAAAGTCTTCCCGTGAAAGATGTAGTCGAGTCTGCAATACTCGGGAGTCAGGCGCCTCAAGGTGCGGCGAGGCGTTCAGGCCTTGCGCACCGTTGACTATCCCAAAGGGCAAGCCGCAGCTTCTCACGTATGTCCTCTTCAGTATCAGGAGACTTTGGGGTGAGCCCATTGACACCCATGAGCTTGAGAAGGACCAGCATGTCGATCTTGCCTAGCATCGAAAACGATCCCAGATCTTGATCCGGGTCCGCGATGGACATTAAGTTCGCAGCTGCGGCGATCTCTGCGTCTGTAAGATATTCATGGCCATCCTCTGCCGTGTATGGCATGATGGACAGTGGAAAGTATTAGGATAGTAGTGTGGAGGTGATGATAGGCGAAGGCAAGGGCAGCCAAGTCGCGCGTCCGACGCGTCGCGATACACCGAACGCGCACACGTGAGTTTCGTCATGCACCAAATTGTAGATCTGATGGACTCCGACTCATAGGATAGCGGGGTCATCCTGTCGAGCATGTCAAAGCAAAATAGAGAGCTATTAATACATGATCTATGGAATGGTAGACAGCAAGTCCGTTCTCGTGCATGCAGTGACATCGAACCCATCGCCCAATCAGATCATCCATCGTTACATCAACGCCGGGCCCCCTTGAGAGTATCGCACTTCCCACCTCACATTGTAATACTCTCCGTGATACCAGTCCATGACACGACGGCCAGCAATAAGCGACATCGTAGATCCTGGGGTTCCGAGAAGGCCTACGCCGGACGACTGTATAACTGCGTCAATCAAGACAGGGTACCTATCATCAACTTGATAAGCGGCCAGTCAAGGACGAAAGGTTGATCGGGCGCACCAGATACCGTACTGCTCTTCCGTTTTTTCCTCGATATGGTCGGGCGTATACCAGCCCATTAGACGGACAGAAGCCCACCAACCTTCATTCGTTTCATCGGAGACCATGACAACGTGTTGAGGTCGAATGCCGAGGCGAGCTTCTAAGGCGTCCTGGATATTGGTGATCCCTTCAACGTAGTCTTCTATGGTCGGGAAGCAATTCTCCTCGTCAATGCCGCGTTCCCTGCAGTACACTTTGAAGTCACCCCGCCGCGCGTGAATGGTAATGTACTGAACGCGATGAGTACAACGCTTATGACTCAAGTGTGTGTCCATACCTGTGGGATATCCTCGTCTTCTGTAACACCAAACATACGTCGCAAATAGCCATCCGCAAGGTTTTGTAGTTCGGCTTGTGGCAAAGTTGAGTGGCGAAACACCCCAAGATAGCAATGTGCTCACGAGTGAAGTGCATATGTGTAGCCACGAATCGCCATGCGGGACTGATTTCCGTGTAGAACTCATCGGCCTAACTTTGACATGAGAGACGGGTGAGTACAAACCAAACATGCGCACGCACTGTGGTGGAGGCACTGTAGTAGAGGTAATCAAAACATGCCAGATCTAGATGCGCACATCAGCATTCGGTGAATAATACACGAGGGATATGGCGTACGCTCATCGGGTGGCAATGTGACCCCGTGTTCTTTCGACGGCGTCGGAGGTACTAAACTTCGCTCACGCCCGTACTGAGCACATATTAGATAACATATGACTCAAAATGAGTTAGACGCACTTTGTAGGTCAGACTGGCCATATCCCAGAATCGCGCGGTTCTATCATTCGACCTATCCGGATAGAGCTTGATCGATGAAGGTGCGGTTGTCCAGGACACGTCTAATTTGATGGTCAGACGAACATGAAAAGGATGTTAGTCGAGCTACGCGCCTAGTCCTTGGTCGCCCAGTGTATATATGATGCGGGGATAGTGTTCGTCGTTCTGTACGGCTTCCCCTGTAGCCGAGAGACGGGCATGAGTAATTCCGGAATATGCATGCGCGGGCAAGGGTGCGCACATATATTCCAGCATCCAATCTCTTCAATCTCTTCACTGTCAGGATCCTTGACCTCGTGCCACTGAAGTACAGGCAACCCAATGTTCTCGCTCAAAACATCAAGATCGAATACCTCGTCGAACGGAATAGACCCAGCGGCTACTCCAACCTGAGATCAGTGAAGTCAGTGCGCATGTCGTAAAGCACCCAAAGAAGGTGTGGTACATGCGAGGGATTGAACACGTTCACTATGGGTACTCTGCCAGTGATCAAACCCAGATAGATCAAATTTGCCTAACAAAGCTTCAGACGAGTTAGCTATAGCAATGAAAACCTGCGCACGTAGGTCATAACATCATTTGCTAAGCGGCGTTCAGTACTGGTCCGCGAGAAATATGTATGGCGACGTACTCCAGCCAGCAGAGATGAACGCTGGGCAGACGTTAGCGAGCGGGAACCCGTGGTGAACAACGCGCAGTGCGCACAATGTATATAAAGCGTGTCGTTCCGCAGGTTATCTGTGCGCGTATGTATTCAGCACTCCAGAACTTCTGGATACAGACAGCTGCGCACCTCTAAACCTCGATGCAGGTGGCCCGAGTAAAGCACTTAAGCGGCTGGGAGTGACCGACGAATCCTCCACTATGCGAGCGTCCTCCTGTAGTGGTGCCGACACTCGCGAGCCTGAGTGTGAATATAGCGCAAGTGCTGAGAGGGAAAGGAATGACAGGGCAATTAGCGGGAGGATGAGAGGTCGCCTTCGACCCCATGTGGAGAATCTCGACGACTTGTTGGAAGACGCGGGATTTGAAGGGATGAAGGGCGAGGTTGGGGAGACGTCCTGGTCGTCTGGGCCCGAGTCGGGGGTCGGCGCACCGCTCATCGTCGTCGTTGGCAAAGTTGCCCCGCTCGACGGAAACGCACTCAAGACCGGCGGTCACGCAGACTTGACATGAAGTGGCTTCTTCTATACGATGGCTAGATTGGCGCCATACAACGTTGCCGTAACCGGTAATACGGCGCCGTAGTTCTGTCCTGGTCCTCAGCTCAACTTATGACAATCATATACTACAATGTGAGGGTCACTTTCAAGTCCCTGTCGATTAGTGGTTAAATCATCACGTTGTGGCGCAATGCGATTCCGTGAAGCCGGGAGCTCGAATCTCCCCAGGGACACGTCTTTTTGCACAAGTCAAACGACGCTCGATCACAACAATGTCCACGCATGCTTTTTTGCAGCTTTTGTTGTGAGCTATAGCGGAAGATGTATGACGGCGTGTAGCATCGGACGGACCGGTGACGCCGTGGTGACACCGGCTGCCAGTACCTTGTGTGTGACAACCTGATCGCTTTCTTCCACCCAACTCCCACCATCGAAACCCATCCTAATGCAGAACCGAACCAGAGGCGTGCCCTGCCCTCGAGGCCTTGGCTGACCGGCGCTATACCGGGATACAAATTCCCCGCTTGACATCTCTTCGCTGAGCGCATCGCCTCATCCCCATTCTCCGCCTTGGCCATCGCTCGCCCATCCACACACCATGGAGACAAAACCGTCCGCGTGGAAAGTAGCCGCCGTGGTCAGCTTCTACATGGTAGCGGCCCTAGTCATGGTCTTCGTGTAGGGATTTGCGACGATTGTGCATTGGAACCCAGTGACTGACCCTCGTCTTCAGTAACAAGGCGGTTCTCATATCGACACCCGATGTCCCACTATTGTTCCTCCTCATCCAACTAGTGTTGGCTGTCGTGCTATTGCACATCGGCTCCCTTTTTACTCCGAAAATCGAGATACCCGTGCTCGATCTCCGCTCCGCGAAGTCGTTGATCCCAGTCGTGTCTGTCAACATCATTGGCCTGGTCTTCAACATGCTCTGCTTAAGAGCTGTCGAAGCTTCTTTCTTCCAGGTGCGTTCGGACTATGTATGTTCTCTGAAACATGCACTGACCAGGTATTTGCAGATTGCGCGCGGCCTCGTCCTCCCTCTGACAATCGCCGTATCTTCATACTGGACGCATACCAAGCCGAAAATCCAAACGGTATTGGTGTCCGCCGTCATCACGATGGGATTCTTCATCGGCGTCGCTCCAGAAAAGAGTTTGCCTGTCGCATCTATCCCTTCCGTCATCTCGCTTGTATACGGTCTCCTCTCCTCGCTTATGATTGCCTTGCACGCCGTTCTTATCAAATCGGCTCTGCCGATTTGCAACAACTCGACCATTCAGCTCGCGTACTGGACGAATCTGGGGTCGGCTATCTTACTCGCACCGTTCATCGTCATTGTAGGCGAGCCACTCAAGTTCATGGCTCTCGTTTCGGAACCCGACTCGAACGTCGCGACTCTTATCTGGGGCAGCCTTGTGACGGGCGTGTTCGGATTCCTACTTTGCGTCGCTGGTCTGCTCAGCATAAAGATTACATCGCCAGTTACGCATATGGTGTCAAGCGTAAGTCTGGTCCCGATCATAGCTGCGCCAACAAATCGCTCACGTCTAGTTTGCTTTTCTCCAGGCTGCACGCTCCGTCCTTCAGACGCTGCTTGGGGTCTGGATATTCTCCGACATTCTCACTGTGTGAGCGCACAATCCCCCGCTTCATGCGCTTCGCAGAGGTTGAAGTCTCACATGACATACAGACAGCGCATGACCTCACTCTCTGTCATCTTAGGCGGGACTATGTGCGTGCTTCGTTTCTACGCGCAATTTATAGCTCATGTCATTCTAGGTACTACACATGGCTGAAGTCTACGCAACCGGCGGCATCTCAGTCACCCGCTCAGCCTCGCGATGCCGAAGCTGCAGTTTCCAAAGATGGCGATCGAAAGGAGGAAGGGAAGTTCGAAGCGCGTTGAATTGGTTCTGCACAGTGCGATGGACACTTTCTTGGTGTTTTCTCCCTTTTGACCCTGGACATAGAATAAATATCATCCGAATATGGACCGTGTAACATGTAACGCTCGTCGAACCGCTTGGTCTAGTTCAGTTCGTTTCTGCTGCTCGGTTCGGAACATAGATGTCTGACCTCATCGACTTCGACGCGAGATGCACGAGGCGATCTTGATTGTTTTCGGAAGGCCTCTCGGTGAACCAACGCCGTCTATAGCGCCTAGATCAGAGCTGTCCTTTGTTCGGGACGCCGTGCAGAGCGCCTCGCGGGCTCGAATAGTCTTGTGCCTTCTCCGGCGCGAGGGACGTCAATTGAGTGCGTCGGAACGTGGGCCGATTTTCTCCATCCCAGAGAGCAAGTCGGAAACAGGAGATCGTGGAGTAGAACAACAGTAATACCGAGGCGGTATGAAGACACCGTGTTGCCCGCTTTCTCTCCGTTTCTTTCTCTTGAGATCTCATCGTTCCTGGCCTCCGCAAACGCCGACGAGCATTTGCGTGGTGAACAATACTGCCTTTTACAGATCGATGATGAAGTGGGAGAGGTTCCTCGGCATATTCAGGTTCGGGACGCCATTGACTGTTCTTGCGCCCTACGGCCCCTGCGGCTCAGCAGAAGGTGTGTTCGCCACTGACAGCGCTTGTACTTGTTGATGAGCCAAACTTCAATGCCCGATCTCTCGTTTTAGCACAATAGATCTCGGTGCGAAAAGGCCATTGCGACGTCAAGTTTCTAGTCCGGCTGCGTTCCAGCCGCCTACAGCCGCCTCGTCAAAGGCGCATGGCCATCCATATATAAGATTGGCATGTGCTCCAGCACATTTCCCTGGGCCAGCTTCAGCCTGAATGACAGACGACCGTCCGAGCAAGGCCGCCTCTATTAGCCGTCATGTCATCTTTCTCCGCCGCCGTTGACTCACTTCCCTCCCCCGTTACTTCCGACTCTGGGGACGAGGGCGCTTTCAACTTTAGCTTGCCTCCCAAGTCGCCTATAGGTGTGTACGAGCGAAAGTTGGGCGATAACGAGACCTCGTACTTCTTGCCCAGTCGCGCTGACGGTGTGAATGATATGTATGTTCACAGCCATCCCTCTCCTGACCCCAGTCTGCTGAGTGTGTGCATAATCGCAGGTATCTTCATCTCGGGTTCAAAGCCCCGCACCGCCTGGTACATCGCGAGCGAATCTCGGTCGTTTGGGCCCTTCTACGGCTTCAGCACCCGCTATTGGCATCCCACATCCGGATGCACAGCTACGATGACATCCGTTTCGTGTGCGTATTGTGCAGCAGGTCGAGCGCATGTAGTTCTCACTCAACACGTTCAGGTACCGACCGCCCGGTTCACCGGATGCAGCGCTCCGTGACGCGGACGAGCAGCTGGAGTGGAAGTACGAGGCAAAAGACGGTTTGTTGTCGGGCTTACCTATGCGAACTACTCAATCTGACCATCTAGTAGAATTGATCGACACGTACTTGAACGGCCCGAGGACCTTGTCCGCCACCCGCCTTTCCTATCTGATCATCTCGCACACTCCGTCATCGGATCCTTACCCGTCGCCCCCGCAGACCCCGACCGCCTCAGTCGATGTGGCGGCCATGCAGTCGGTCGAGGAGTTACATGACTTCTCGTTCTTCCTCGCTGCCGTTCACTCCATCGGCGACGGCATGGCGCTACACGCGTTTGCCAACGACTTCTTCTGCCTGCTAGGTAGTTCCAAGTCTGTCCAGGAACTGAACGGGCTGCTCGTGGCTGAGTGGGAGAAACGATGGGCTAGCCCCCTATCAGATAAAGTATGATTTACCTCCATGTAGCCATCTTCTTTGTCGCTGACCTCATGTTTCTCTAGCTCACAGCACTGCCCCCGAGTTACGAGGAAAGCCTAATGGTAGAAACCAGTGCCTTCCGTCGGGCAGTCGGACGCGTGGATTTTGAGACTGTCCAGAACAAACAGATCGTCAGTTCTAGCCTATACGAGCTCCACCTCGACACATTGTACTAACCGCCTCGTTGCGATCGCAGGGAGGGCAGGCGTTCCCTCGGCGCAAGGACCCCGTTCGCCATACAGTGGTGCCCACCCTGGCCTTTGACGAGGATGTCACCAAACGTATGCTCAAGAAGTGCAAAGTTAACGGTGTATCGATCGCAGGCGCGCTCTTCGCCGTTTGTAATGTAGCGTGGGCCAGAGCGACTTCGCGTGAGCAGCAAAAGCTCCCTATGTGCGTACTGCTGTGACGCCTACTTCTAACCTTAAACGTGGCTGACCGCTTCGCAAGGATGACCTATGCTGCCATGAACGTCCGCCCGTGCCTTGTTCCCCGGCCGATGAACGACTCCTACTTCTTCCTTAGCGTGGGCTACTTCAACGTCACTCTGCCTGCCTTCCTTCCCTCGAGCGAAGTTGAAGGCACCTTCTGGCATCGGGCGCGGTCCGCGAAGACACAGATCACCCAGGCCGCGAAGACTCCCATGCTGACATCGCGTTGCCACAACATGTCCATCCAGCGCGGGCGGCAGAGCCGGACTTGGGCAGCAGAAGACGATTTGAAGGCCGCCGGGGCGTGGACACCACCGCCGACCCCCGCCGCGACAGCACCTGCTGCGGCAATAAAGCCTCCCTCTTCAGCATTGCTTGGGTTATCGATGCTCGGCAACCTTGATGGCATGTACATGCACAAGGAGTTCGCGGATATCCGGATGCACACGCTCACAACTGGATCGAGGCAGCGCAACGGCGCGATGTTGCTTTTCGGGTATACGTTCGCCGGCCGGCTGTGGGTGAGCTTGGGATACGACGAGAACGGGTTCGAGCCGAAGCCGGTGGCGATCTTCTGGCAGAACATGCTCGATGCGATGAATGAGTTTTTGGCTTAGATTCGGACTAAGGACAACGGACATAGACTTGACGGACCTCTCGAGTTATCCATGGACATATATATGTTATGCCTTGCTGTAGCCTTTTCCGGACCATTTGTTGTGTTTAACGTGTGTATTTAGAGATGTATATACTGTAAGATACAAGGGGATGCGTGAACTTCCTATCGAGTTATGTACGATGCATGAGACTTTGGTAGTTGCATGGGACGCGTGGTGGGAGTCAAGCTTCAAGACTCAAGACTCAATGAGAACGCGAGCCTCGACGCGTTGTAGTCGGTCGCGTCGACGCGTCGCGCGCGCCAGACGCGTCTTGTCCTTCACTTTCATCTCCTGGCGCACTGTATTACTCGAGACATGCTCCAGCCCACAACACCTCTCGCTAGGCCTGCCACGGGTGCCCACCGCGCTGTAGCAAACGTCAACGATGACTACGAGAGTGTGTGCTTCTATGCGTGAGATGTACGCGCCTTCACTCACCTCCGTTAACCTTGCGTATAGGATGGTATATGGAGGGGACGAATAACAACCGCATGCTGCTCTCGATTCGGTCTGGTATCCTGACGGAAATTGGCTGGGCGTTGGACCGCCTTTGCCGCTTGGCACAAAACGACCAGTTCTTCATCCGCAACATTCCTGGCCTTCTCGACGCGCTCTTCGAGTGGCCGGAGTGGTATCTGGTTCAGGCGGGAGACTCTACCTCGAAGTCTCGTTCTCTGTTCTGCGCCCCTCCGGATGTCGAGCGTAAACGCAGGTTTGCGCTGGACTCCCTGGCTATACTTCGCAATGCATCCCTCAACGAGTCCAACGCCGGCGACATCTCGCAACATAAAAAGACGAAGCCCCTGGTTCTCGCTTCGCTATTCACTCTTCGCGCCACGACGGACGCGGACAGCGAGTTTCTACTCTATTGCATCGAACTCTTACATCTTGTCGTACCCGGCTGGGTGATTCCCCCGCGGAGTCAAGGCGCGATGAATCCCATCCCACGTCTCCTTGACATGTCTGCAAACTCCTCCAACCGCTCGATTATCATAGGCTCATTACATGCTCTGCATATCATCTTCTCGACACCAGCCAACTCCGTCCACCTCACTGCCGATTCTCCCGCTCTTGAAGCTTCGCTGCGTTACCTGCCTCTCCTACAAGACAAGCCATTGATAGACGCCTGTGTCAATTACTTGTATACCCATCTATCACACCCTCCAATGGCGAAAGCCTTCTTGTCGCACCCCAATCTTACAAGCGCATTAAAGCTTCTCGTCAACCACATCCTGTCTGAACAAGTGCTTGAGGAGCAGTCCCGTGCTGTGGGACCTCAACTCGTGACAACCCCGCTCGTTGCATCTCCCGTTGCTCGACCGCACGAGTTGACACAGGCCGAGATTGCCACGTTGCTCACGCTTCAAGAACCAGCCAGATGTTTTGAATGGTTGTTTCATTTCTCTCTCTCTCATTTACGTTTGTGGCTGACAAATGCTGTCGGTGCAGGATGAACATGATGTTTACGGAGAAGGCAGACGGAGAGATGACTCAAGTCGAATTCTGGACTCAGTATCGGGATCGGTTCTCCCAACTCACACCCGGAAACACCCTTCCCGCGGCGGATGTGATCAAGCATGTTACAGCTATCTTTCCTCAGGCGCAGGCAATGGTCGTGAACATTGGGACCACGCAACGATTCGTTGTGCGAGGTGTAGCAAGGCGTACGGATGACGTATCCGCGGAGCGCTTGAAATGCGCATGGGGTCGCGTCCAGTGCGACGCACCTCCCTGTGCCAGTGCAGGAGCTCTAGCCGATCACGTCCTCGAGCATGTCAACGCCATCGAGGAAGTGGAGCACGAGTGCATGTGGGGATTGTGCCCTCAGACAGCCTTGTCGAAGGATGCTTTGCGCCGTCACGTCTTGACGCATCTGCCGGAATCCCAACCTACCCCTCTCCATCCAGAGCAGGGAAACACCATCTCTCTCCCGTCGGCCAACTTTCCCAACCCAATTCCCAATCCAACGACACGGCCCCATCCACCAGCGGGCAAGGACTCGATACCCATCAAGAAGGTACTCATCGACCCGCCTTCCAGCGCCCTGACATCCCTGCTTTGCGTGCGCGTACTCTTTCGCACCGCGAACGCTTCCGTGGAGACGGCACCGAAACGAGATGCGGACCATTTTGGCTTTCCAGGCGTGGTTGAAGACGAGGAGGAGGACGTCCAGGAGGATACGACCATGGATGAGCGGGAAGAGCAGGCGCTGGAGCGGGGGAAGCGTGCGTTCATGAGGGTACGGGGATTGCTTTCGGAGGTTCTGATAAAGCAAGATACATTGCAAGGCTGGGTTACGGAGATGGTGCAAGCGTCGATGTAGTATTACAGTATATGCTTGCCGTGTGCGGCGTTGCTCCTATCATTTGTGGGCGTCATGAGGCGTTTATGTTTGCATATGAAACGTTGTGAAACTCATGGTTGTGATTATCGACGGCAACCTTAGCGGCGGACGGACGGGGGAACTCGCGACGTGGTGCGATTTCAATACGTACGGAACCCCGGCGGCCATCCGCGCGACCGCAGTGAACAGCGTCTCCATCGCCCCAGAGCACGCTCTCTACGGGGCGTCACCTACGAGAGGAGATCCTGCATAGTTGCATAAAGACAGCGTGGGATTATAGGTAGACCTGGCTCGGGGGAAGGGTTGCGCAGGAGGATGAAGCCGCCGAACGGACTTAACGGAGTAAGCTGGCTCGCGTGGCAATAAAAAATCTTTGAGCCTCCGGGTGGCTCTCAACCGGCACGCTCGCACTGAGCGCGTTGACCGACACCGTCATGGGCATGTCCGTCCCGGGCACGTCAAGCTTTGTTGGTGGCAATCAGCTGCAGTACGGCAACCACTGTGATGAAAGAAGACATCGATGTTGTATACCGAGCCCATGATTCAAGATAACGCTTCCACCGAGCCAGGGCGGCACCAGTTTACATATAACATCGAGCGCTGCTCTTTCCTCGCCTTGTCTCGAACCCCCGACGTGCAGAGCTCCTGACTGCAGCTCGTCGTCGCTATGGCCTCCTCTGTCTGCCGTGTTGTTTGCAAGCGCATTGTCTCCCAGCCTGCTCTTACGCGGGGACTCGCGACGGCTAAGCCGCCGCCGTCGTTGTTTGCTCCACTCGACACGTTCCCCGACCGGCACATAGGCCCTGACGATGCTGAGGCAGCGATAATGCTCAAGCAGCTTGGCTACGAGTCTATGGACGCGTTTATCCGCGAGGCCGTACCTCAGCAAGTCAAGATTGCTTCAACCGAGATCACGGACGAGGTCATCGAGCCGCTCAGCGAGCTTGAGCTCAAACGGCGCGCCCAGGCGCTCGGTCAGGAGAACAAGCCATTCAAGAGCTATATTGGCATGGGCTATCACAACGCTGTCGTGCCTCCGGTCATCCTCCGCAATGTGGGACCTATGCGCTCTTTTGTTACGTCTCACACCTTGTTGACCGCGACTTTGTTTAGGTCATGGAGAATCCCGCTTGGTACACTCAGTACACCCCGTATCAAGCCGAGATTGCCCAAGGTTTGCCTGTCACACGACAGCGTACTTTCATCTGCTCACACGCCAATTGCAGGGCGTCTTGAGTCGCTGGTCAACTTTCAGACTATGGTGATGTCTATGACCGGAATGGACATCGCAAACGCGTCACTGCTAGACGAGGCGACTGCAGCTGCAGAGGGCATGGTAATGGCCTACGTTGCATCCAATCAGAAGAAAAAGGTCTTTTTCGTCGACAACGGCGTCCTGCCTCAAACCTTGGCTGTTCTTCGTACCCGCGCCAAGGGCTTCGGTATCGAGATCAAGGTCGGAGATGCGTCTGCGGCATTTGAGGACGGATCGAGCGTTTGCGGTGTTCTTCTCCAGTACCCGGACGCGGATGGTAATGTCAAAGACTTCTCCGCACTCGCCGACGCGGCGCACAAGTCGGGAGCGCTTGTCATCGCAGCGACCGACCTGCTTGCGCTTTCAATGCTTAAGCCGCCTGGAGAGTGGGGTGCCGACATCGTCTGCGGTAATTCCGCGCGCTTTGGTGTTCCGGCAGGTTACGGTGGCCCCCACGCTGCGTTCTTCGCTTGCACGGAGAAACTCAAGCGCAAGATGCCCGGCCGCCTTATCGGTCGTTCTCGCGACGTCACTGGCAAGCCTGCGTACCGTCTTGCTCTTCAGAGTAGGTATCCGTTTCATGATACAGTCCCAACAACAACGCTGATTGATGTGAACTTTAGCCCGTGAGCAGCACATTAGGCGCGAGAAGGCGACCAGCAACATCTGTACGAGCCAGGCTCTTCTAGCGAACATGGCCGCGATGTACGCCGTCTATCACGGACCCGCAGGCATTCAGCGTATCGCGGGCAAAGTTCACGGCCTGACGCAGCTCCTGAAGTCGATTGTCGAGAGCTATGGGTTCAAGGTCACGAATGAGGCCTTCTTCGATACGCTCACCCTCGATGTCTCTGGTGCGGTCAAGTCGGCGAGCGTTGTCCACGATGCGGCCGCGGTTGCTGGAATCAACTTCCGTCGCATCGACGATGAGCGTCTCGGCGTCTCTATTGACGAGAGCGTCGGCCCGATTGACTTCCTTCGCATCGCCAACGTCTTTTCGAGTGTCGTGGGCTCATCTTTGCTCACACGCGACAGCGTCCCGACCCCTGCAACCTCTCCGTCCATTCCCAAATCGCTCGTACGCCAATCCGAGTTCCTCCCTCACCCGGTCTTCAACAAGCATCACTCGGAGACGGAGATGCTTCGGTACATCCACCATCTGGAGTCCAAGGATCTATCGCTCGCGCATGCCATGACGCCCCTTGGTAGCTGCACGATGAAGCTGAACAGCACGAGCAGCATGATCCCGCTCACAGCGCCTGAGTTCAGCAATGTTCACCCGTTCGCTCCGCTTGATCAGGTGCAAGGTTACGCACAGGTCATCCGTGAGCTGGAGGGCGACCTCTGCAAGATCACCGGTTTCCATTCGTGCTCTCTCCAGCCTAACTCTGGTGCCGCTGGCGAATACGCTGGACTGAGCGTTATCCGCGCATACCACGAGTCCCGCGGCGAGGGCCACCGTGACATCTGCTTGATCCCCGTCTCTGCCCATGGCACGAACCCGGCTGTGAGTGACGCCTTATGTTATACCATAATCAGTACTAACTCTGAGTCTAGTCTGCACACATGGCTGGTCTGAAAGTTGTCCCGGTTAAGTCCCTTCTGGATGGTAGCCTCGACCTTGAGGACCTAGCTGCCAAGGCTGAGAAGCACAAGGACAACCTCGCGGCGTTCATGATCACGTACCCGTCCACGTTCGGTGTGTTCGAGGAGGGCGTCCGCGACGCTTGCGACATCATTCACAAGAACGGTGGTCAAGTGTACCTTGACGGCGCGAATCTCAATGCTCAGATTGGTCTCACTAACCCGGCGGTCTGCGGTGGAGACGTTTGCCACATGAACCTGCACAAGACGTTTGCCATGTATGTGCATCCACTCTTCCATTATCAACTTGTCTAATCGTCCATTAGCCCGCACGGTGGAGGAGGACCTGGCGTCGGACCCATCTGTGTCGCTGAGCACCTATCTTTCTTCCTGCCTACTCACCCTCTCATCCCGACCGGCGGCAACAAGCCCATCGACGCAGTTGCGGCTGCGTCATGGGGTAGCGCCTCAATTCTCCTCATCTCCTGGGCATACATCAAGATGCTTGGTGGCCAGGGCCTCGCCGACTCCTCCAAGATGGCCCTTCTGAGCGCGAACTACATGGCCGCACGTCTCTCCGGACACTACTCGCTACGCTTCCACAACAAGAACAAACGCGTTGCCCACGAGCTGCTCATCGACTTCGCCGAGTTCGACAAGGCCGCAGGGCTCAAGGTCACGGACTTTGCCAAACGTCTGCAGGACTACGGGTTCCACCCGCCGACTGTCTCGTGGCCGATCCCGACGTGCATGCTCATTGAGCCGACTGAGTCGGAGAGTCTCGAGGAGATTGACAGGTTCTGCGAGGCCATGATCCGTATCCGCGAGGAGGCGGAGGAGGTCATTACTGGAAAGCAGCCAAAGGACAACAACGTTCTCAAGAATGCGCCGCACCCCATGTCCGTTATCATTGAGGGCGAGTGGGACAAGTACGTGCACCCTTTCCTCTACGTCGCCACTGTACTAACATACTTTTCACTAGGCCGTACACTCGTGAGAAGGCTGTATACCCCGCGCCCTGGCTCAAGGAGAAGAAGTTCTGGCCCACTGTCTCCCGTGTTGACGATGGTAAGTTGGTATTCTCGCTCTTTTCATGCAGTTCGCTAACGGCCGTCTCTCTCTAGCTTACGGTGACCTCAACCTAATTGTGCGTTCACCTCATCTACCTTCAAATGCACATAAGCTAACCTCTGACCTGTAGTGCGACTGCCCGTCCGTCGAAGAGACCGCACACGACTTTGCATAGATGTTATCGCGCTTTCGTTTGCCCCACACGTAGATAGAATTCAACATTACGCATCCGGAGGCCTATTCGTGGATAGACTCTTAGAGTAGGCTAGCCCAGCCGTCGCACACTCGCATGTTCAACCAAGCATACTTACAACGCACTTACTGTAACCTATATCTCTCGCATTTTCACATCTTATCGTCTTGGGCTTGTCGGTTCTCACTCACGAATAATGTGATATAGTAATTCTACCTCTTTGTCGAGCAATTATCATTCACATATTGCTCTTCTTAAAATGAAAAGGGGGTATGATGGGCGCAGGAAAGTCTGCGCTGCTTGTATGGCTTCAGTCGAATCACACAAGACGATGCATTTCCAGATTATATTCCACACTGGCCGTAGAATTTTGGATAGTAACGCGACAGACGAGCTCCAGCTCTTCGCAGGGGTACAATACATCCCGACGAGCCCTCCCTATCCTCCCAGATATAATCAATCCGCTTTAAACGGCAGGTAAGCGATCTCATGCGCCGCCCCTGCAGAAAGTCAGCCTCCATGAACACGCGGGTAATAAGCATGAGTTGCATGTACACAAGAATGTTGTTACTGTGAGAAAACATGGTCAGGAATGCCCAAAGAGGATATACTCTGTACGTACATGGGAATGTGGATAAGCTTCACCAGGTAGCCGATGAAGCCCATAATGGCGAAACCGACGGCGACGGCCCTGCAGATCTGGAGGAACTCTGCGAGACGTGTAAGGAGTACTTCAAAAGACATTGAGAGAAAAGCACGTACCCTTCTGCGAAGGCTTTGTGCAGCGAGTGAGGAACTGGATATACATGAGTGAGTCTGCAAGGAGTCAAGCGGTGTAGTACGCGCACCTGCTTGCTATCGGCAATGCGCTCTTGCGGCCACTCGGCAAGTTCCCTGAGCTTCTCGGACATCGTACAGGTGGTATAAGGAGAAGCTAAAGTGGGTTTGAGGGATGGGCGAGGTGGTCGACGTGCTAAGGCAAGTCGCGACGTGGAGGTGCGCGCTCCTCTCATGCGTATGCACGTGGCGCACATCAACTCCGGCCCTTCGGCTCGAATGTGCAGCTCTTTCCACAACGACCGCCGTCCAGCGGCGAAGAGGTGTGTGCATTGCGTATATAATGTGAATCTATTGCTTAAAACATATTTCAGCGCACATGTATGTTCTTTCGTAGGGCTCTCGCGCCGTCGAAAGCTCTTCGGCGTACGCTACCTATACCCGTCTCCTCCCCGCATATCCGCTTCTTCGCCGCACACAAACACATTCATCCTGAGCTCGACGAAAAGCTCCATCGACTACAGGAGCAAGTATGGAAGGCTAGCGTACACGACAATGCACCGGTCCCACCACTTCTACGCGCGTACAATGCCGTCCGGGACGAGCTCCAGGACCTTTCGGCAAGCTCCCGGCGTTCCATACTACCATCCACTCGAGACTCTTTCCAGGCAGACTTCAAAGATGCCCTGAGGCTGGTTGCTCTATCGCGTTTGGATGATCAAGAAGCTAGCATTCTTAAAATTATGGTCGACGAGCTGACTTCATTCGGCCTCATCGAACCTTCGGAAGCGCACTCGATCGTTTTGCGTGCACTCGCAGAAGCCAATAAGCCCAAGGTCATGTACCAATGGCTGACGCGGGCGATATCAGAGGCTACCACGGAGCAATGGTCGATCTACCTCGACCTCATCGTTCTTGAACGCCAAAGCAAAGGCACATTCTATCAGGCTCTCGACGCTATGGAGGAAGCATGCTGCCCTCCTACTTTGGAACTCTGTACCAATCTCCTCCGCAAAGTCTTTGCTCTTTCAGATGGCGCCCCCGCAATTGCTCTTTGGGCCGTTACTGCTATCCGTTCACGCGCACGGCCCTTTGATACCACATTTCGCGAGTTCCTCTTAACCGAGTCAGCCAAACACTTCTCGCCGCACGACGTTGCCGCTCTTTCAGCGGCATATCCTGCAGAGCATCCGGCCGATGATCTGACGGATCCTTTGGTCAAACACGCGAACGACATTGCCGATGCATGGCGTCTATACGGCCGCGGTGCTGGAGCAGGAGTGTGCCAGGAGCGCTTGCACCAAGGCTTTAAGCCGACACCCGAGGCGCTCACGATCATCCTCAAGGACAAGTTCAACATCGAGGACGTGCTCTTTTGGCAAGCGCAACTCGGTGTCAAGGCTGAACCGGTCGTCTGGGCTCAACTTCTATCTACTGAAGCCGAGAGGAGCAAAGACGACCCGTTCGCCGCGCTCGCCGTCTTTTATCGCGCCCAAGATGCGGGTGTCGACCTATCCTTCACCGTTGCGGATGTCGTGCTGCGAATCATGTGCACGGCCGACCATGGCACTATCGCGCCTTCCGAGGAGCTCACACGGAGCGCGTATGGCGTTTACCTCGATGTCTACAATTGGTACTGCCGCGATCTTAAGGAGGGTCAGAGTCCGCCGCGTGACGTTTGCCTTGTGCCGCCTGGGCAAGAGACCGTCGCCGCTACATCCGTCTTCGACACTCTGAACCGCGTGCTCACGCTTGCACCAGCAACATGGCCGCTCGCTCTTCGCCAGCTGAAGCATGTTCGCCGGTTACGCCTCCCACTCGATGGCCCAGCTTTCATCGATTGGGTTACCCGCCTCATACGTACTGCACCGAACGCCTTCCAAGCGCGCGAGGTGTACATCATCGCGCGTACGTTCGGGCAGTCCGCACTGGATGGTCCAGGATGTGCAGCCGTACTCCATGCACTACTGCTGGTACGCGGTGGAGGAAACGCGCTCCCGCTCTGGCGCGAGTACCTGTTCGTCCTCGAGCGTATGCGACAAGACGGCGCAGTGCTTCCGGAGGATGTACATGTCGAATTGCTCGACTGTCTAGCGGCCGTCGGTTCCTCGCTCCCACGTAGGCTCAACACAGAGGATGCTGTCGCGGTGCAGGCCTCGCTCGCCTACGCGCTCGACGCTGTACGCACTTCGATGGGTACTAGCGCGGGTGGTGCGCGACCTAGCGCTGCGAGCCGGCATGCGCTCCTCCGTGCACTCGTTGCTGCTCGCTGTCACGATGCCGCGGTGCGCACATGGCACCAGATGCTCGTTGTCGGCGACGCGGACGTCGACTCGGTGGCGGCAATTCTTCCCGCCTGTCTCTCCGCCAACGCAGCGCGTGGCGTTGTAGCCCGTGCACAGTGCGATGGCATCGTGCTTGATTTGCCTGCATGGAATGCATTCTTACGCACCCTTGTACGCCTCAATGCTGTGAGCGATGCTCGGAAGCACCTCGTGGAATACATGGGCAAGAACGAGGACGCTGTTCAGCCGGATGATGAGAGCGCGACGATCGTGCTCAGTGGAGTCTTCGAGAGGAGCGGGCTTCTGGCAGCATTGAAGGAGGCGAGGCAGATAATTGACGCGTGGCCCTCATTTGAGGCTGTCGCGAAGGATCTGCTACTCGAATCCGCCCACTCCGATGTCAGGGCCGCAATGAATGACGGGCTACTCGCGGCGATGGACAAGGCGGACACTATCGTCGAGGCTTGGCCGGCGCTGGAAGGCGACGCTCTTAGCGTGAGACAGGAGTGCGCTATCGCAGACCTCAGAGCTGTCATGGAGGAGGGTGGTCTGCCCGCTGCGATGGACAGGGCCAACGCCATTGCGAAAGCGTGGCCGGCGCTCAAACCTGGTGTACTCGACTTCTTGCGCACGGGCGGGCGCCGACCCATTGCCACAGCCACCAAACATCAGGAGGAGGCCCATGTCGAGGATGCAGCGCACCTCACGAGCAGCGTAGTCCTAGAGGGTTGAGCTATCTCAGGTTCACGCGTGCCCATGTGGCGGGCGAGATATGTAGAATGTCCATGGTCCATGTGTGCTATAATGTAGTCTACGATACAGGTCTACCCTACAGCGCCCACAAGCAACAACCCGAATCTTGGTCCAGGCTTGACGAGCTCCATGGTCGATGGTGCGCTGCTATCCAGGCCGTTCACAGCGCTCGACGCCTTTCCGCTCGCCTTCCCACCTGCACCCACGGTCGCGCCGGGCGGGAGTAATGGCGCGAGGAGGACGTTTGTCCGTGCGATATGGTCGGAGACGACGGTGTCGGGGTTGGAAGAGGTTGAAGGGGTGTCGAGCTATAGTACGATGTTTAATAAAACGTGTTATAAGGGATACAGAGAAATTACATACCGAGCTCTCGAGCTGTGTGATCCGCTCGTCCAGCCTCTCAACGACATCCTCCCATCCAGCGCCCCACAATAAAGCGAGCTTGCGCAAGAACCGTAAGTCCCACACGAACGCGCGTGTCTGTACTGGTGCAGGCGCGAGATCACTGTCGAGTAGCGTCGCAATAAACGCACGTAGCGTTTCGCCTGCTGCACGCGGATCCGCGTCAAGCAGTACCGACGCGTATACTGTCCGCGACGCAGACACGATGGACAACAGCGCCTGCATGAGCGCAGACGACGGACCCGCTGCCGCGCCGACGCCGACGCTCCTCTTCCACGCCACACTGTACACATCCAGCACCTCGCCGACAGCCAAAGCGCGCCACCTCCCAAGAGCCGCCTCTCTGATTGCATCCACGCGCGCGTCAAACTCCGCGCCTGCGTCCGTACCCGCGCGTACATCCGCCAAGAAGGAAGAGCGCACGAGCTCATGCGCCACACGCGTCACGAAAGCCAATGCTTTTGCGTCTGCCGCTTCGTTAGCTTGCGTCTCCACCGCACCCACGATGTGCGTGAAGAACGAGTCGGCGTCAGATGTGTACGATCCCGAGGTCGCTGCGCCGCCTTCCGTTGCCTTCAGATCTGCCGCGAGCGCCGCACCGCGACTCTCTAGCGCGCCAAGGACCTTCGACAGTAGTGGTGCACGTCCCGCTGCCTGCGCGCGTAGACCCTCGGCATACGCGCGGAATTGCGAGGCCATGCTGCCTGAACCGAGCGTATCATGCGCGGATACGGGCGGCGGAGCACGGAACAGGAAGGACGCAGGGGAGGCATCCAGCTGTGCTTCGCTTTCCGAGTCGTGCAGTCCTCGGAGTGCGGCAGAGAGTTCAGATGAGAACGCAGCGCTCATGTTGTCCAGCTGTGCGCGCCAGATCGAGCCTGCGCGCGCGTGCACAGCGCTGTCGAGTGCTTCCAGTAATCCGGCGATTTCTGTCGCGGACAACTGCTCGTCTGCGTCTGCCCATGCACCCGCACCCCGCCGCACAGCCCATACGTCCGCAAGAGTGTCCAGCGCACCGAGCCATGTTCCCGCAGCGCGTGCGAGCTCCGTTGCTGCAGTTGTATGCCACTGCGCCAGACGTTCCGCGAGATGCGTCTGGACGACGGGTACAGAGTCGGCGGCCATGTACGGCCTGTATCCGCGTATGCTCTCAGGCAGGAGCCCGATTTGAGAGGACGCTGACGGTAACGAGTTGAGGAGGGAGGTGGTAGAGATCTGCAGTTCTGAGGGCAGACCCTCAGGCGCAGGTAAATCCGGCTCCTGGATGAACGACAGAGCAGATTCCATTAAGCTACCCGGAGGCTCGAAGATCCGGCGTGCGGCGCCGAGTGTTAGCGCGATGCTCGATAGAACTGATTCGAGGCTTATGCGCACGGCACGGACGACGGCTTTGCGCGTTAGAGGGTCTTCGGGAGTGGGTGGGTGCGCGAGGGCGGCTTGGAGACTGCGAGTGCGTTGAGCGAGGAGTGTGTCGAGTGTTTTTGGGAGGGGTTGGGAGTCGAGGAGGTGGAGGGTGAGTAGGACTGCACATATGTCCTGATCACCGTTAGTATTTTGCGACTATCGGGCGGTGAATGGATATACCTCGACAGTAGTGGCAGAGTCGCGCAGGGATAGTGAGGCTTTGTACGCGATCTGGCTCTTGAAGGGCGTGATGGTCTCCCACTGCCGTTGCACAAGCGGGAATTGCTCCTGCACAATCCGTTGAACCCTTCCGTGCATCTGAGTTCAAGTGAACTGCGCACCTCGACGTCAATCCCATGCGTCTTCCAGTCCTCATCGTCGCCCTCTTCCGCAGGCCGCACTAGTGCACGGTGTATCACACGCGCGAGTAGGAAGAGCCAGGCGGCGTGCAGAAACCGCCGACGCTCGAGGAGCCGCCAGAGATGTTCGGGCGTGTCGAGCAGTAGCTTAGCATGTGCGGCGAGTGATTGTAGCGCGTTCAAGTGTGAGTCTGAATGGACTGTATATCAACATTCTAGTCTGTGCAATGCTGAAGAAACGAATATACCATTCTTGGTGCTGTCCCCAGCTCGCCTCGGTAGCGAGAGCTCTAGTTGCGCCCTCGGGTCGGGCACAGCCGCACGCATCTCGTCGAGCGCAGAGCGCACACGCTCGGAAGCAGACGCGAGTGCGATTATGGAAGTCGAGGCCTGTAGGAGGTCGCGGTAGCGCTCGCTGCGCTTTCAGGCGTATCGTTGGCACTGTGTACTGTAGCGTAAAGCGAGGAGTGTACGCACCCCACCATGAGCCGCAGCTCTTCTTGTTTGGCGTCGGCATCAGCACTAAACAGTATATTCAGTCAGCTTCAATGTGCAACATAGACGCGGCTAGGGTATAGCTATATAGAAGAGTTCTACGCACCGTAGCCTCAGCTGCACGTTCCTAACCTCCGCGACCGAATGCTTCGTAAACAGCTCGTCCGGATCAAGCCCAGCACCCTGCTTCGCAAGAGCAGAAGAGTTGGACGCCGAGCGTTGAGCCCAGGACATGGACGAGGACGAAGAGCGGTTCAACGGAGGCGGGCTGCTGATAGGTGGCAAGCGCGACATGCTCGTCGATGAAGACGCTATGGACGCCGCCACGGATGGCCGGCGCGACATTATTAACGGGTAGAGATAGTGGGAGTAGAGGGTAAAGGTACAGGGCCGACGCGCGCTACGCGTTCCGGCGGGGACGCGTCCACGACAATCATCTCACGCGTTCACTCTCAACTTTATACACAACACCATAATTAACCTTCGTTCGAGTCGTACGTATTGACAAAGCAGGGAAGGACACAGAGAAAAGAGGTCGGGTAGCATATTCAGAAACAGACTGTAAGGTATTGTACCCGTCACCGAGAGGTATCTACAAGCACAGACATTCTGGACCTCAAAACATGAACTACTTTGACGGACCCGAGGCCGGAGCAGCGGCGGCGCCGATGTCGCCCGCCTCGGTTTCGGGTGGCGGTTGTGCCGCTGCGGCAGGTTTGGCGGGTGCGCCGCTCGCAACACGTTGGTCGAGTGCTTTGAGCGCCATTTGCCTGCAAAGAACATGATCAGATTAGGTCGTGACGCGACCAAGCACAAGTGGACGTACCTTCTCCTCTCTGCTTCAGCACGCGTACCGCCAGGTGCGAAGCCGTTGGCCTCGACGTCTCCGGAGCTCGTCGGGATGAGGTGATAGCGGTTAGCGTAGAAGAACAGCGTGTTGCCCAACCAACCGATGGGGCCGCTGCGCAAGAAGCAAATTAGCGCCCAATCCCACTTTTCGACATGGAGAAGCACTACGCACTGGAGGAACGGTGGGAACCAGTAGATGACCGCAAACGTCTCGCTACGGTCACCGTAGGTATACCCTCCACCAAGCGCGGTGTCGATGTTGCGCTTGTAGAAGCGGAGCCACATCCAGGAGAAGAGGAAGCCGAATTGGATGACGATCCATGGGCTTTGGTAACCGACCAGGCAGAGAACCGTCGAGAGCGTTACATATGCCATCGGCAGTGTCTAGGCAGCATTGTTAGGATGTGCAATGGGTGGAGTGTAATGGACGCACTTTGACGCGGCATTTGATGATGCCTAGGATTTGGACATGGTGCTCGGGGATCAACTGCGTGAACGCAACCAAGATACCGACTTGCAGCGCCATTTGCCCGTGGTACTCCATCCCGTATCTTCGCGTGCATCAGCTTCTACACACTCCGGAATAGCGACGTTGTACGCACAAGAACATATCGGCATTGCGCGTCCCGATGAACTCTATCCAATTCAAAGCAAACGCGATTATGTTGGAGATGGTGACGGTGAATGCGATGAACTTGGCCGTCTCCGCTGCGCCCCAGAGACGCTCAAGATAGCGCAGGGAGGGCGGGATGCACAGCAGCGTCAACGCGAGCTGCACAGTCATTCAGCATCAACAGCTCAATCTATAACTCTTGGATAAACGCACCTCCCAAATACTGGTCTCGACCAAACAAGACGTCAAGAGGACCCAGGGGAAGAAATAGCTGGAGCCGGGGACGATGATGAGCCAAGGCGTGTCAATGCCCAACTGCCAACTGAGCCAAAAGTACAGCAAAGAACACGCGAGCGTCGCGGCGGTAAAAGCACGGGTTACGACAGGCGTAGACTGCCATATTTGTATCGGCGAGCCCAGGACGGCCATCTCGTTATTTGTCGTTGAAGTCGGAGGAGGTCGTGAGCGGCAGGGCAGAGAGGCTGAATTGCGCGCTTAGGCTCAGAATATTCTGTAAGCGCGCGTCGGTCACGGTCACCGCGCGGCCTGCTCCCGGCCGCCATGTCGGACGCCTATGACTTTCGGCCCGGGGGCTCTCTCAAGCTAAAGGGCAAGGATGGTGGCGTGAAGAAGTACGTAGTATATCTCTATACTGTATTCGACTGGAAATACTGACAGTGTGTGACAGGAAGAAGAGCAAGTCGAAGAGCAAGCCGAGCGCAAAGGACGAGCTCCTCCAGCCTCCACCAAAGTCCTCTTCGCCCGCACCGACGTCTTTAGGTCGTGACTCTCCTGCTGCGGGGTCATCGAAGGCGGAGGACAAGAAGACGGAGGCCGAGCGGCGCTTCGAGGCGACTCAGCGCAAACGGGTGCGTACCTTCCCTTTCCCATTCCTCTCTCTACGCATCTACCCTATCAGATGCTGATTGATATGTGCAGATGGCCGAGAAGATCAAGCGGGAGGCGGGAAAGACGCACAAGGACCGGGTGCACGAGTTCAACGCCAAACTCGAGTCGCTCTCGGAGCACCACGACATCCCCAAGGTCCGTTCTCTCGCTCTCTCACCTCCATATCGTATACTAATATTATCCATCAGGTCGGACCAGGATAAGACGTACTTTACGATACGTTAACGCAACAGTATCTACCACCTGTATCGTACATCTGCTTTGGAATGCTATATCGCTTCGTGTGGCCCTACAAGCTCAAGGAACGCGTTTGAGCGCGTCGAACGCGACGGGTACGCGCCGGATAGAAGTACGGAGGGAGCTGTGCAGTTATCTGGCCGGCAACGGGCGATTTGTTGGAGTTAGCCACTGAGCGAGTGACGCGTGCTTGCGTTCAACCACCATCATCTGCACCGTTTATCTCTAGCTTTCCTCCTACCTAAATTCTTCTACTACTGTGCTCCTCTTACTGTTTAGGTCTACTGCTACTGTAAGATGAGAGGCAGCAATGACCCCATACCAAAGGGGCACGTCTGTCCGCCGTCCAACGCGACGCACCCCAAGGACCGTTGGGAGACTGTCTTTGCGTACTCGTTCATCACCAAGTTCACCGACCTCAGAAAGAAGGTCGAGGACTTCAACAATGTCATGGAGTGCGCGCTGTTACCACGCAGATGCGAGGCTGTTGGGTCTGACGTTGTGATCTGTGTTGTGTAGTTTCGAGGAGTCTATCGTGGCGAGTGGCCCGCACCCGCTCTTGCACGCAGTCCTTGCGCGCTTTGTGCTCAACTTGAAGCCTACGACACGTAACACCAGGTGCGCCTTCCTTTACAATATGTTCAAACGACCATCGCTGACTCGCTGTGATGACTCGCCATACAGCGCAGACAAGTTCTCCGGCACACTCCACAGCGTCCTCTCGGAGTACTTCGCCAAGGGCGAGCGTACCGTCTTCTGGGACGACGACTTGATGAGGAACATCGACCCATTTCCTTCGCTGGAGAATGGGAGCGTCTTCAGTGCGCCATGGCACATCAAGGTGCGTCCTCCGTCCCTTCTCCTACCTGTCCCTGTGCACCGTGCGCCATTGAGACTAACATTCATCTCGTACCTACAGCTCAAAATACTCCGCACTCTCGTCGAGCTCCAATTAACGCACAGCCCCATCATCAAAGCATCCATCGACACCGCCTGGGGCGTAGTCCACAACAAGCACAAGAAGAAAGACGTTCCCGACCCTCCGCGACCCGATCCTTCCGACCCGTTCAGTCAGGAAAGTCTGAACTTTTCGCCGCTGGGGCAGGATGCGGAGAGGAAGAGGTACTGGGTCGTTGACGGTGCGTGTGTGTTTTCGCTTTCATTTCGCTTAATGGATATTATGGGCGCTGTGCTGGGTGGAGTCTCGGCCTTTGAGCGTTCTTGCTCTTCCTTTGCCTAGGCCTTTCCGGCGCCTACACCTCTATCTTCTGGCGTATCGTCTGAACTAACGCCCAATCCTACAGACTCGCCTCGCGTGTACCTCTCTACCAACCCCTGGAAAATCACCTCTGCCTTCGAAGCCCTCTCCTCGACGCGCCCTGAGTACGTCGCTTTACTGGAACGCCTACGCGCTGCAACACCTCCCGAAGACGACGGAAAGAAGAAAAAGAAGGGCAAAGCTGCTGTTGCAGAGTCGAGGAGGGAGGCGCATGGGCAGATTGTTGAGAAGTTGACGGAGAGGTTGGAGGTCGTGGACAAGGAGATCGCGGTACGTTGGTTTCCTGACTTCATAGCTTTGTACGACGCGGTGAGGTGATCAATGACGGTGTGCTGACGCGTCGATTTACAGAGAATAGACAAGGCGAGGAAAAAGGCCCAACAGCGCGCGATTCTGCTCGCGCAGGCCGAGATGCGGCAGACGCGGACAAGGCGGCAGACCAAGCGTCCGGATTACGTCTATGCAGACGACATTGAGAGCGACGTGTGTATCTCTCCTGCTCTTCTGATACATGTGTATGTGTATGCTGACGTACGTGGATGCATAGGACGGCGCAGACGACTTCGACCCCAGCGCAGATCACGGGGCCGAAGACGCATATGAAGATGACTTCCGCTCGGACACAGGCAGTACAGGCGGCCGACGTCGCTCAACCCGCAACGCCGGCACTACAAACGGGAATGGACACACGAATGGAAACGGCGGTGGCCGCGAATGGCGCGGCGAGCGCCGCTCAGCCCGCTTTGCCGGGCCTCAGTTCGAGGATCCCGACGAGCGTCCGCGCAAACGCGCTCGGACGGCTGATACGGCTAGTTCGGACGCGGATGGGATGTCCGTGGACTATGAACAGAATGGGAATGGTGCGAGTGGGAGCAGGAGCAGGAGTGGGGGAGCGGGGTTGGATGCAAAGGCGAGAGCGAAGATTAAGGATACGGAGACTGCTGTTGAGCAGGTTGCGGGGAGGAAGAAGAGCAAGTTCTGGTTCTATGCTGTTGAACCTATTCCGGGAGCTGCAGCGCCGGCCGGGGGAGAAGGGGAAGCGCAGGGCAGTGGGACGGTGAATGGCAGCGAACCGGTGGAAAATGGTGAGGAGCAGACGGTGAAGGAGGGTGGACAGGTGAAGACGGAGGTTGAGGTGAAGAGTGAGGTAGCGACGCTGAATGGCGTAGAAAAGGAGGTGAGGCAAGAGTTGGAAAGGATGGCTGTTGATGGACCAGCGCCGGGAGAAGTGAAGACAGAGGTGAAGACAGAAGTGGCGATGGAGGTGGACTCAACGACTACGGATACGGATACTGTTACATGAATACGTTATACCCAGCACTCTATATAGTACCTACACCTTGCATAGACAATATCTTCTTGATTTAAGTATATGTTTGGGGATGGCCGAAGGATCAGCGCATCGGGGGCCGTAAGCACGCGTCTATTGCGCATCTATGGCCGAACGCGACTTTGCGCTGACCTCGATGCTCGCTCGCGCCGCCCGTGCTACTGGTCGGAAGATCACCCGGTACCGTCCCCGCGCACAGCGCCTGGCGACGGCCTCCAACTCCAACGCTGGCCCATGTCCCGTCGAGAACGAGCTCGTCGAGCTCTTCGACCATCCAGTCCAGCACACGTCTTCCCCGCTCGTGCACACAGGTCTCTTCGCCCAACGCGTCCTCACACATCCCTCCGGCTTCCACAGTCTAACTCACGCGACACTACTACGCGCACATTTACTCACGGAACGCATTGTACGAGCCAAGGGGAACAGGGCAGAACTGTTGAAGGTGGTCAAGAACCTGGACAGGCTGAGCGACATACTGTGCTCTGTCATCGACCTGTGCGAGCTCGTACGGAACTCGCATCCGGATGGGGAGTGGGTCGAGAGCGCGAATGATGCATACGAGCATCTGTGCGAGTACATGAACGTACTCAATACAAGTACTGGGCTGTACGAGGTACGTTATGCGCCACAGCTACCCATATACCATATACTGACAATATATTAGGTCCTGAAAGAAGTGCTACACGACCCCTCAATAACATCTACGCTATCTCGAGAAGCGTACTACACCGCGCTCATCTTCTGGCGCGACTTTGAGAAATCCGGCATCTCCCTCCCGCCAGACCAACGCGCCCGCTTCGTCCAGCTCTCCTCCTCAATCCTCACTCTCGGTCGTTCCTTCCTCTCCGACGCACAGTCTGCACGTCCACCTGCACATATAGCTCCGGCTGAACTTGAGGGTCTGAGGGATGATGGGATGGGCGCGAGGTTGAGATGGCAGAGCAAGATCACGGGCAGAGAGTTGTTGGTCTATCCGGGGAGCGTACAGGCGCAGATGATAATGCACAGCGCACCAAAGGAGGAGCCGAGGAGGAAAGTGTACATGGCCAGCAACTCGAGCTCCGAGGACCAAGTCCGGACGCTCGAAGAACTGTTACGAGCCAGAGGCGAACTTGCACGTTTGGTAGGCGCAGAGAGTTTCGGGCATATGACCCTGGGGGACAAGATGGCAAAGTCTCCGGAACATGTCGGGCAGTTCTTGGAGACGCTTATGGCGCATACAAGCCCGCACGCGAGGAAGGCTTTGCGTGCGTTGTCGGAGAGGAAGGCGGCACATCTGTCGTTGAAGCCTGGGAGCAGACCGACGATCCATGGATGGGACCGCGATTACTACTGTCCGCCCGAACCGCCTGCGCCGCCACTGCCTCTACCACCTTTGACCATTGGCACCGTCATGCGCGCCTTGTCGCGTCTATTCTCCCATCTATACGGTATCCGTCTACGCCCCGCACCACTTGCCCCGGGTGAAGCATGGCACCCCGACGTCCGCAAACTAGTCGTCGAAGACGAATCCACCGGAACTCTAGGCTACATCTTCGCAGACCTCTTCGCCCGACGTGGTAAAGCCGGCGGCGCAGCGCACTACGCCGTACGCTGTTCCCGACGTGTGGACGACGATGATATACACAACGACCTGCCTCCTCCGGCTGAATATGCTGAGTTGATGGACGTGTCGAGGGAGTTTGAAGTTGGGGGACATCAGGGGGGTGTACAGTTGCCTGTTGTTGCGCTGTTGACGGAGTTCGCGAGGCCATTGGCTGGGAGGGGCGCGACGGTGTTGGAGTGGCATGAAGTGCTTACACTGTATCATGAGATGGGGCACGCTATGCACTGTACGTACTCCCTCCTTTATCTCGTGTTCTTGTGCTCACAAAACGTGCAGCTATGATCGGGCGCACGGACTACCAGAACGTCTCCGGTACACGCTGCGCAACGGACTTCGTCGAGCTCCCTTCAATTCTCATGGAGCACTTCCTGACCTCACCCTCCGCCCTCGCTCTCTTCCTCCCCAACCCACCCTCAACACTTCCCCCTTCGGACGGCGCAGCCAACCACCACGAGGACCCATGTCGGAACATCGACACGTACGGCCAGATCCTACTCGCCGCACTCGACCAACTATACCATTCGCCCGCGGCACTCGAACCAGGCTTCAACTCCACCGCTGCCTTGGCGGACTTGGTAGGGCGGAAGGGCTTGATACCTTACGAACCCGGTACATCATGGCAAACCCAATTCGGGCACCTGTTCGGCTACGGCTCAACGTACTACTCCTACCTCTTCGACCGCGCCATCGCCTCTCGCGTCTGGCGCCAACTCTTCATTCGTGATCCTCTCAGTCGAGAGATGGGCGAGAGGTATAAGAACGAGGTCCTCAGGTTTGGAGGCGGTGAAGATCCGTGGAAGATGCTTGGAGGATTGCTTGGGGAGGAGGTGTTGAAGGCGGGAGATGGAGAGGCTATGAGGGAGGTTGGGAGGTGGAGGGTTGGGGAGGAGTTGGCTGTTCCGGGGAGGCATTGAGATTGAGAGGATGTGGATTGACGATACGATCTTTTTACTTAGATGTAGAACATTACCTGGGCTTCGCATACTACCCCTCACTGTATTACTGCAGAACACACCTCATTCATGACATTAATACAGCCTGACTGCCGTTGATGGACCACTCACGAAGTGCTTGCGCGCGAAGCCTCAATAACGAGAGCATGAAGGATGCATGGTTTGAGAAGAGTACGAATGACCAAAGGGATGCACAAATGTGGAGATGATAGATTATACATCCAGACCAAGTAGAGAAGTCCATTGTCCGATTATCATACCACGAAACTAGCAAGCGCCCCACTAACCGATTCGTCAGTTTCAACGTTCATGGATGCACCCGGCGGAAATTGCGTACCTTGGCAGCGTTCGTGATACCAGCTAACCCAGAGTCCGTTGCCTGAATACCGAACACCGAGCCGCCAGTACCGGAGTACCAGTTCGTGCCGACATCGTTGTTACCGTTAGTCGCAGAAAGGATACCGTTATACTGCTTGGTGACAAAGTCCTTGTACTTCGCCTGCGTAGCCGCCGGCGCGTTGTCGAGGAAGTACTGCAGATGCTTCATAAACGCGCCCTTGAACTCCTCCGAGTCGCCATTGCACGAAGCACCGGCAGAGTCGTCGCATATCTCCTTGATCACGCCGTTCACGGTGCTGTGCGCGATCACGGCGTCGATGGTCGTTTGGGCTTCGGTGATGTAGGTCGAGTCGCCGGTGATCTGGTACATCTGGCCCAGGCCGGAGAGGATCACGCCTTGGTTGTACGTCCAGGTGTTCTGGGTCACGTCTAGTCAGCACATGGTTGCATATGCGTCGAGGTAGAAGCAGATGGCTCACCTGGCCGTTGTTCTGGCACGTCGACGAGTCCAAGCCGTCATTCCAGAGACCCTGAGAGTTACGCATGCCAGAGTTCTTGACTGACATGCGCACGAGTACATGAGCATATGCTACAGAAGGCATAGCAGACAGATTTACGCACGCCATGTCCATGTCTTCTGTGCGTTCGCGAGGTAAGTAGCATCGCCCGTGATCTGGTAACCGCGTGCAGAGGTGTACAGGAAGAGCTCGTTCGTGATGGCGTTCTTGTACCCGTGGTCAGTGTTCCACCAGACTGTATAAGGTCACCGTGAGTTAGGAACGTATGGTGAGGGAAGAAGGCTCGGACTAACCTCCGCCACCGCAGGTGCCAGTATCCCACTCCGCCGCGACCGCGCTGTAGATTTTCTTCGCTGTATCCTGCAGGGCCGTCAAATGTTGCCCATGCCGCTGCTGTCACGAACGCATGCTCACCAGGTAGAACGAGGACGCCTGACCATGCGAGTTCTTGTAATCAAAGATCTGTAAAGCCCATGTTAGCATTAACATTACTGAGCGTAACGCAGATGCTGACCTTGTACAAGGCGAGGATGAGCCATTGCGCATCGTCGTTGAAGCCCTGGTTGTAGCTGTACCAGTCGATGTTCGCGTTGGCTTGTGCAGCCGTGACGACGTCCCAGGTGTTTCCGACGTTCTCCCAGGTCGTAACGCCGGCACCCAGCATGAAGTTGTGAATGTCCTCAACAGCGTTCTAAAGCAGGCTTGTTAGCCGGAAGCCAGACTCCGCAAATACCAAACGACTCACAGCATCGGTCCACCTTCCACCGCCATTGTACGAGCCCGACGACGTGCTATAGTAGGACTGTAGACGGTTCGCAACCGCCTACGAAGAGTTAGGTCGAGCTTCGAACGCAAAGCAATGAAGCGTGCATACAGTGCCCTTGCTGAGCGTGGCGGCGCATTGTGCCGCGAAAACGGACGGCACCGACAGACTGCAAGCAACGATACACAAAGCACGAAGAGAAAGCATAGCTAGAGACAGGAAGAGAAAGGCTAGGTAACATCAACAGGTGCAGACGGTTATATACGAAGCAAGTATTATTGAAGTACGGCCATCACGATCCGAGCATCATAGCCACCAGGCCATCATCGTCAGGCAGCAGTCATTTCAGTGATCCCATGTTCCGTTATTGATCAGGCTGGGCAGGTGCTCGGCCCAGAAAAGGAGTATTGAGAGAAGGATACGTGTGAAACGATCTTGTCTCGTGTTCGAGGTTGACGGGAGAGCATGAGGAGCATGGCCGCGGCGTACAAGGCTCCACAAGGAACTGCCGCGGGCGGCGAACATGAATGTGACAAAGACTTGATGCAGACGAAGCGCGACGTGCTAAGTATACTCATCACTCGTCACAAGGGAAAATCGGTCCGTAGGCCAAGGCCACAAAGGTAGAAAGAAAACAGGACAGCTTTGAGTTCAATTGATATGTACAGCCAGCTCGTACAACTATCGGGGGTGGGGTATGATGCGACTATACAACGAGCTAAGCAGAGGGTTCTACAGAGTTCCAAGACGGCGAAAAAGCATAGCACAACTAGGGTATGTAGGTAAGACAGCGAGCAGGCAGCGATGCTGGTGATGTGAGGAAAACATAGGGTGCAAAGCGAAACGGGTGCGACGTAGACGACCAAGGGAAAGCATAGTAGGTAGGGCATATGGGCATACTGTGTGACGCGTAGGCGGCGCGGGATAACGAACTTCATGGAAGGCGACAGATACAAGCAGGTGGACGATACAGATGATAGATATCAATAACTGTAGACAAAGGACACGTCAGTCATTGTTCATAAGAGCGCGGGAATCATCTTACCTCAGCACAAACTGCGGCGCGCACAACTCGCCGTAGTTGAGGCCGAAGGGGTCTTCGCCGAAGTTCAAGCCCGTAAGAGGATCTTGACCCAAGCTGTCGAAAAAGTTCGCCAATGGGTCATGGATGACGACCTTCTCCTGGACGAAAGGCTCGGGCATCTGCGTCTCGACATGGGACCACTTTCCCCAGTCAAACGTCGCGTCGTCAAATATCCCGTTGATAGCGACATCGTTACCAGTTATGGGCAGCAGCGACTCGAGGGACGTATCGGACCCGGACGATGACTCGACGACGGAGCGCGGCGACGACGGCGACGACGGCGTCGAGGTAGATACTGAAAACGGTGCGAGGACGTTCTCGGACGTTGGCATAGCGTCAACCGTGTAGTCGGTGAGATCGAAGCCGAGGAATACACTGGGGTCATTCCAGTCGACGGTAGTGAGGCTGACCTCCCCGGGAGGAGGCGCAAGTGCGTCAAAGGCGCTATGCATCCAGTCTAGCGAGGAGTCTGGGTCGAGAGTCAATACGATGCTTTGTTATACACGTACGAAGGCACTTACCGGCGGCCGGTACGATGTTGGACGCCCAGCTATCGATGTCGGAGGGCAACATCTCACCAGTCGGCGCAGCAAGGATCTCACTCAACGACTGCTGGGTACCATGCAGTGAAGCGGACGAGTCAGAGATGGACGCGCGAGCGCGTTTCGGAACGGGCGCAACCGCATTAAAATCATCCGCAGCGCAACGTTTACGCGAGGGCGCAGACGGGGCGACGAGAGCATTAACGCCAAGCGTCTGGCCGGAGGGCATGGTGAATGTGCAACGTGTGGAAGACGCTGGCACAGAAGGCATGGAGACGTTGCGACGAAGTTGACCAGTTGATTGCCGTGAAATGGGCAGAGGGGCAGAAAAGACACGTTGAACACTGGGCGTATGTATGAGCAGCAATCCAACGAAATCACGGAGTAGACAACGCACCGCACGCGCTTTTGAGCAACTTCACCGTCATCCTCGTCCACGCGACGGCGTTTCGCACCCGCAACAGGCGGTGGCGGAGTTGTATCCTCCTCGTCCTCAAGGAACAGACTTGACAAATCACGACCTTGCTCCGAGAAAAGCCCATCCACCGACTGATCGCGCAACTTCTCGGCCTCTCGCTTTATGCACAACAGCTCAAGAACATGGTCGGCCGGAACAGACATTGACTGTCCTTCAATATACACACAGCGAGCCGCTTCCATAGCAGCGCCTTGAGCGCCGCGATAGCGTTGCTGAACGAAGGTCTCCCAACCTATCGATCGTCGAGCGGTGATGAGCCAATCGAGTACGCCATCGGTAGAGAGAGAGGTGGCATCTGCCAAGGACTTGACGTCTTCATTCGAAGGGTAGGGATTATCAAGATGCAAGACAAGCCATCCTGGCAAGCAGGTGTCTGACGGCGAACGCACTGAAACAGAAGTGAGTAAATATACATGATATGACAATAGTAGGACACACCATCTTCGAGCGTTACACCTTCAAGCAGCTCACAAAGCAAGCGATCCGCAGTCTGCTCGGTTTCAGACAGGGAGCTCGCCAGTACAGCTATCTGTTGCAAAGAGGCATTGACAACTTCGACAGCGTCCGGTGTCAACGAGCCCACAGCCTGGGCAACCTGGAAGCCCTTCACAAGGGCAGACCATTCGCGACAGAAATCAATAACGTGGTCAGGGCCGGCGATGATAGCATTGAGAAAGGAGGACGGTGCGCGTGCAAAATCCGTGGCCTGGAAGGTGTTCATGGGTGGAAGGAAGATTGTCGTGGTGGAGGGAGGTTGTGGACGGGCGCGGCGTCTTGAATGCCAACGAACAATAGTGGCTGACATAAGCACAACCCCTGCAAGCACGGACAAACATAGCGTGAGACAGTAATCGCGGTTGTAAGTACTTAACTCATCTCTTCCCTTTGCCCTACCACCACCATTTCCGTGTCTACTACCAACCTCGCTCTGCATCATGTCGCCCACCACGCCGTCATCAGTGGCCAGTATACTCCAATGCATCCTCGGCGAAACACGCGCATTTCGGCTTTCCTTACCCGAACCCCAACGACGTCTCAGCGCTCACGTCGACCGCTCCGATCCTGTCCTCGTTTATAGACTGCCGGAACCCCAATCTATCACTGCAAGCCTGTGCGAGCTAGGCTGTGACCCGAAGGCTGCATCCATTCGGGCGTCCCATTTCATGCAAGAAGCCCTGAGGCTCAAGGATCGTTATGAATGCATACTGTCTCGCGTTGTATCGGAGATGGCCAACTGCCCTGCGGACAGCGATAACGAACTTATCAAGCAGCTTACACGCGTACACGCTTTGAACTACAAGAGGATAGTAGGACAATGGGCACTTCGTATTGCTATCGCCAGCCCTCTGCCGAGCAATGCACCCTGCCACCGCCTTCTTAAAGGCGTAGGGCCGCCCGCCACGGTATGTTGCGCCATATTTACGAGCGACTATGACTGACAGCCTGACAGCTTCCTCATGGCGCTGGGACAAACCATAGTTTCATTGAAGAGTGTGCGTCGGAAGCAGACGAACTACAGCTGGCGAGTCCAGTGAAACATCCATCGTTGCTTTCACTCATTTATCCTATAGGTTACCGCTGAAGATGTCGCGATTTCGCTTGTGGATAAGATGCTGGAGCTGTCGCTAGGGCCGCAACAGATAACCACTATCGCACCCTCACCGCCATTGCCCACTACCGCCACGCGTCACGCCATCCCTGGCGCTACCGGCACACCTGCATCCGCGATTTCTCCGCTGCGAGTGATACCTCAGGTCGCTGCTGAGAAGGACGCCTTCTTACGATATGCCACCAAGCCTCTTGCGACTCTTGCTCCTAAACAACGCAGACGTAGAATGGCCGGTCTTCCCAAACGTGTGCCGGAGGCAAGCCCGTCTTCAACCCCATCCGTCACTACGCTCTCCCCCTCATCTACCGCGTCTCTTATCAACACCGCAACGACTACGCCTGTCAGCTCACCTTTACCTGCTGCCCTGCCTGCCCCTCCCCAATCGATGGGCTTAGCAGCTCGCCGTCGCAGAGTCGCTCCGCTTCCTGTGCGGAGCGTTGAGCGAGAGTGTGTGCGCGATGTTTTACCAAAGCCATCCCCAATTATGTCCGGTTCATCATCACCCACCACGCCTACGTTTGCTTCGCGACGCTCCGTGTCGCGCACACCATCACTCACATCAATGTCGTCGGACGATGATTCTTCCTCGACCGGACCGTCCACGCCTGGCTCGTCGGTTATCGAGCTACCTACCCTTACTTCACCGCTGGTGCGAAGCAGCTTCCTTGGTGACCACAATGCACCCGCTGCTTCAACCGACAAAACTACGACCACCTTCGCTTCTCAACCTAATACGTCGTTTCCCAGAGGGATGCCCATGTCGTCAGCGTTTGCGCTACGCGTAACGACGCCCGGGACCTTTGTACAACCGTATGGGGCTGACTTGACGCCCCGAGGTACCGCGAAGACAGGCGCCCCACTGCAAGCGAGTGCGCCCAAGGCTAGGCGGGTGGCTGGCCTACCCGGCACCAAAAGGGCGTTGAACGGTGCCTCTCCATCTACACCGAAGGTTTTCGGGCTTGCGGCACCTTGTCTACCGACGGCCGCCCCGGAGGTGGCTCTGGGTACGTTTGATGTACCCACGCCGCGAGCCGGCGCATCGTTCAACTTTTCATATGCACAATAGTGGTACATCGCGTCACATTAACATCCCGTCCCCTGCTTTCCTCATGCTGTCCGCATCGCTTTCGTGGCGCCTTGTCGTGTACATTCGTGTTGGTTGAAGTGCTCGCCATCACATCCGCTCATCGCCTTCCGCTATTCCTACTTGCTTGCTCGTCCATGTTATGATTCAGTTATCCTCCCGGTCTCGGTTCACCATCATACCCCAATTGTCGCTCTACCCGTGAACCTGCTATGCCATATGTGTATCATGCTCTCCTCTTCGCTATATCGAGTCGATCTCCATCGTACCAAGTATACTGCTTAGGTCTCCTCGCTTTGAACAGCCAAATGTGTACCATCTGGTCTCGCTCTGAAATACATATAGTGTTCGTTGTCGCTCTCACAACGCGGGCTATCAGGCCAAGTATGCTGTTTAAGCAAGATTGTACATGTGCAAAGCGTTCTTCTCCTGTTGTCCGTAGTTTATCTCTCACTTACATGAACTTCGAAGCCTACAAAACAGTCAGTATCAGCCTTCAAACACTTGAACTGAACGTACCATGCCCATGAGCGAGCCAAGGCCGCCCGAGTTGCTACCACCAGTCGTGCCGCTGAACTTGCTCTGCACGACGAGCTTCATGACAGTCATCGCAGCCGAGTTAACGACCGACTGCTTGTCGCCGCCGGACGCACCGCCAGACTTGTCGAAGAGCTTGCTGGCCTCGGCCATCGCCATGCTGATCAGGCTGCTCGTGCCGCTGCTGCTGCTGCTGCTGCCGCCGCCAGACGTGAACGACTTGAGCGCCTAGTGCGGTTGCGAAGGGATCAGTCTGGGCGCAGCTACGTCATTCGAAGAATGGAGGAGATGTACCTGCATCGCAGCCGCCGCGCCCATCGAGCTGGCGTCCATGCCACCGGCGTTGTCCTGCTGGTAGGCTTGAGCATGTGCACGCTGAACGTGTTCCTCGTCGATGGGCTTCTCGTGCTCTTGCTAAAGGCAAGTGTGAGGATACTGTGACGGCTGTATGTACGATGGTAGAACTTACCGAGTTGCCGTTCACAAAGCCCATCGCTTGCGTGAACAGCGAACGGTCGCCGGAGCCGTGCGCCTCTGCCTGCGAAGCGACCTCATCGTCGTCGACTATGGGAAGTTAGGGTGCTCGAATCAGAGACGATCTTGCGTGGAGAAAGCGGCCATAAGTCAGACGTACGCTGGGGACGACCGCCGCTCTGGTGCTGGTTAGAGTTGCTCGGGGCGTTGTACTCAGAGCCACCGGTCTTGCCGTAGCCCTCTACGATGCAAAATGGGTATTAGAGAGGCAGTAAGAGACGGATTATATATGTGCTCACGGTTGCTGCTGCTGTTGTCGTTGCCACCCTCGAGTGCGCTCTTTGCGATGTTGATGAAGTTCTCCTGCAAGGGATGGTGAGATCGCTGTACTCATCGCGAGCTTGAATGACGCACCATGATTGTGCGATGTAGTGGTGGTGTGTGTAAAGGCAAGTACTGGGCGGTTGCGAGGCTATAGCCAGTACGATGACCGCATAGCCTGATCGAAGTTATCTATCCGATCAGCCGGCTGCGGTGCCTAGCTGAACATCATACAGCACGGGCGCGTCGGGCGCGCTCAACGCGTCTTGCAGCAACCACCATGAACTTTGGTCCAGCCCCATCGAACTCACAAGCATCTATCTTTGGCACTCATGGTGGCTCGCAGAGCACACAGTTTGGAGACCTCTCGCAGCTTCCCGGCTCCAGTCCATTTGGGAGTGGACAAGCACTGGCAGAAGCTAGCGCTCAGGCGCTCGACCAGAACAGTCCTGAGCTATTGAAGGAGAACATCAAGCGCGTACAGACACACGTTGAGCTTGTGCGCTCACTCGCTCTGGCAACGCAGCATGCAATGTGCGTAAGCTGATAGATGCACTCTGAATCGGCACTAAGTGTATCTTGTGCAGTGAGAAAGCATACTCGGAGGGCATGAACCCGGCACAGGCTACCGGTGAGCAACACTTGACCTCTAGAGATAATCCCTTGCCGAGTTTCTGTCAGAGTCTATGCAGGCTCTGCGGCAGGCTATCATCTCTCTGCAAGAGCTACTCGTTAGTTCGGGAGTTGGCGCATTGCCCTTGCTACCTGAAGGCGCATCAACGCCCACCGAGGCTCAACTACTCGAGATGACGACCAAGGCGCACAACCAGGTTTGGACCTCTCGATCACGTTCGCAGGATGCTTCAGCAGTCGTAGCGAACATACTGTCGATGCCAGATCGGGCACAACGGCAATGAGCCTCCTTTCACGATACTTTCTCGAATTTGCTATCGTCGCTGCTATTCACTAGCTCTTCTGTTGTACACGTTGTATTTCCGCATTCTGCGTTTATCGTACAATTATACAGGTGGTAAAATGCATGCCGAAACCTCGTGATCAAGCAATCCGAAAACCGTCTACGCCGTCTTGGCGAACTTCTTCGCGTCCTCACCCTCGGGGTAGATCTGGTCCGTGGTATGCGGGCCAGTCTCAAGAGGAGCCGTCTTGGAGTCGACGGCGCCCGCAGAGCGAGTACCCGTGCCACTGATAG
The DNA here is from genome assembly GCA_001632445.1 of Peniophora sp. CONT. Taxonomy (NCBI): domain Eukaryota; kingdom Fungi; phylum Basidiomycota; class Agaricomycetes; order Russulales; family Peniophoraceae; genus Peniophora; species Peniophora sp. CONT. The sequence goes on from KV424476.1 coordinate 56,283, forward strand.
CATCCTGCGCGGCAGCAACGGCAGTCGTAGCGCCGGACTGCAGAGCCTTGGCCGCCGCCTCAAGATGGGGCTGCGCGACCTGCTGCGCCTGGCCGGCGTACTGCTTGGCCGTCTCCAATGCGCTCGAGGCGGTTGCAGAAGCGGTCTGCGTTATGTTGCCCGTGGTGGTACCGCCAACAGCCTCCGTGTTCTGTGCGCTGCCAGAAATGTATTGCTAGAAAGGCAGTCAGCGAATGGCTCTGGACGTACGGAAAAGAAAACATACTGATGCGGAGTTGACGGCAGAGTTGGCAAGGTTGATCGCCTGCTGGACGTAGCCCTGCGCGTCGGCTTTGCCCTGCTCCACGGCCTGACCAGTCTTCGCCTGCAACGCGGGGATGGTGTCCTTGTAGTCACCGGTGGCTCCAGGTCCGCGCTCGTGTGCTACAGATGCAGCGTGCTCGGCGACACCCTTCGCATGCTCAGCAGTTCCGGCGACGCCGGGCTGCTGTGCAGTCGCCTGTGCGGCGGTCGTTGCAGATCCAGCGGGCCTAGCGAACAGATGATTAGAAAACGACGCCAATGTCATGAATCGAATATGCTTACTGGTTTGCCAAACTCGCGTCGTGGTGCTGAGCTTCCTCGGCAGCTTTCTTCGCGACCTCCTGCGCGATCTCGGCGTTCTGATGAACGGCGTTGGAGAGACGCTGGGTCGAAGCCTCGCTCTCAGCGACGGCGGCGGTGGTCTCGTACTTGGCTTGGCCGGAAGCGTCCATGATGTTCAAAGAGTTGGTAAGTGGTAAAGGAAGTTGGTGGTGGTTGGTGTATGAGATGAAGGGAGTTGTGTGATGGAGAAGACGAATGCTCGCGAAGCGGTAGATATGGGTGCGGCGCTACCTATGACATCACCTTAGCCTACCACAAAATGGTCTCAAGTGGAGCCTTTCCCGGCTGATGGCGGAAGGAGCCTCTCTTGGGCGGCTGCGGGTTTGGCTGCCGTCAAGATCCATTTGGAGACTTCATAATGCTGTTGGAGCAGTTGCGAAGTGATCATAAAACGCGGAGGCACGAGAAGACCATGACGCGCTCACCGATGTAACGGTCAGCGCGTCGCGTCACGCAAGTTGAAATCGTGACGAGTCGCGTAAAGCGCGTTTACAGTCTTGTCCTTGACCTTCACGTCGCCATGAAAGCCCAGACGGAGACGACCATCCGGAAGGCGCGCAAAACATCGACGTCTACGGCCACGAAGAAGAAAGCCGTCGGCCCTCCCAAAGAAGACATTCTTGCGGCCATCCAGCCATGCTGCGTGGCCAAATTCGTTGCACGAGTAGCCGACCACGAATTCAAGAAATACCTCATCAACAATGATGTGAAGCGCGTTTGGTAAGGAAGCCACTGGGCTTCTACTTCTATTCAACTCATTACTGCTTGTAGGTTCTACTCCTCAAAGCCGGTCCAGGCACTACGTTACATAGCCGTCATCAGCAAGGGCAAAGCGCCCGGCGAAATCGATGACGAGCATGGCGAGGGCAACCACGAATTCAACAAGCAGAAGTCGGGTTTCGCGTACGAGATCAACGAACTGTACGAGATGAAACGTCCGATACCTCTCGAGGAGTTGAAGTCGAAGTACAAGACGACGTATCCACAACGCTTCGTCTACGTGCCGCCGAAGTTGCTCGAGGACATCAAGATGGAGGAGCAGACGCGATTATTCTGAAGGGCAGGGGTGGCGATGGATTTATCTGGGGCTTATTTCTTTACTTGTTTAGCTTTGAACTTGCTTTCGCTACCAGGGCACAATCTCGATGGACGACAGCGTGCAATCAGAGTGGCGTGTTTGGCAAGAAAATACGTGAATGTAAGGATACAGGTCTATGCAACAAAGTGTCCGATGGTCTAGATATTAGGTGTAAACCTGGAGGAAAAACTCAGTGAGCAGTATGCAGGAACGAAAGCGAAAGAGGCGTACCAGTCATGATATACGAGTTCGTCGATGTTAACTAGCGCGTTGCTCGCCAACTGGCGGGCTTCTAACCACACCCACACCTTCAAGAACGAGAAGATCGACTTGTCCTCTGGAAGCCGCTTGATCGTGTCCTGGTTCGACATCTGCCTACCCAGCTGTCGCAAGATGGGCAGCGCGCTCTTGAACAGATCCAAGTTCGGATCCAACTGCCGTCCGATACCCTCCAACAACAGAATTGAGATGACGGTGTTGACGAAGTCGCCCTCAAGCTTGACGTGGTGCGTGCGCACGGCCTTGAGGACCTCAGTCAAGATGTCCGAGATCTTGATCTGTCCGAGGCTGAAGGTTTTGCGTTTGACGCCGAGCACGATGTGCTGCATCTTGAGCGCGAATGTCTCCGTGTCGATGGCAAGCTCGGGCGCGCGACAGCGTTCGACCATCAACTGGCCTGTGTGATACCCGTCGAACTCGGCGACCGCGCGGAAGAGGTCCAGGAAATCGCGTCGGTTCTTCGGCGAGAGTGTCGTGGTCAACCCAGCGTCGATAAAGACCAGCTCAGGGAGGTAGCCTTCCTCGGCGAGCGTGTCCAGATCGGCATGCCACTGCTGCTTATCATGCGAGACTGAGTTGAGACGCGTAATGATTGCATTGGCTTCGTCATTCTTGGGCGCGCTGACGGGCTCGCGGTTCGGGTTCCAGTAAGAATGCCATAGGTCCCAGAGGATGTCACTGGTCGAAGGCTTGGAGAACTTGACGAATATATTGCCTGGGTGCAAATCTGAATGAACGAAGTTGTCCAGCAGCAGCATTTTCTGTACAGGGTTGAGCAAAAAGAAAGGCAAATTGGGTACGCCCACGAACCAGGAATGCGTCAAGGCCAAGTTCAGCCAGCTGATCATTGTACGGCCCGCCACCATTTCGCAAGAAAGTCGTCAACGGCAAGGCGTGCTGGAAGTCCTCGACGAGCAAATCCTGCGTACTCCACACCTGTAGCGGGCGCGGAAAGAAGATAGGTTCGGGACGCGAGATGAAGTTGTGCTCGAACGTGACAAGATTCTCCGCCTCTTTGCGCAGGTCAACTTGCTCGTACATCATGCTGGAGAACACGTCGACCTCCTCTGGCAGCGAGATCCATTCCATGCCCGGTACGATCGTGACGAGGTGTGCGAAGAATTTCATGATCTCGACGTCGCGCGAGATCATCTGGCGAACGCGCGGGTGCAGGACCTTGATCGCGACGGCTGCTGTAGGTACGGACGGCGACGGATCCGGTGCGATGCTCGGTGCCATGTCCATGAGGTCATGTTTTCGCGTTCGCTTGGGGTCGAAGTACGAAGGCGGGATGAGGTCTTGCCGGAGCACGGCGCGGTAGACCTGTGCGATGGCACCGGTGCCGATGGGAGTCTCCTCAAACTCCACAAACACCTCGTCAAACGACCGTTGAAAGATGCGCTCGATGACCCGTTTGGTGTGTGCAAGCGAATGCGGCTTGCCGCTGGAATGCATCTTTCCGAAGCGGTCACAGAGCATGGCAGGGAACAGGTCCGCGCGCGTTGCAGCCCATTGCGCGAGCTACGATGAAGATTCAGCAGGGGGGCATAGATATACGTGAATGGGTATACCTTGATGAAGGTTGGACCTGCTCGCTCCATTTGCCTGACCAGGAATCCATACCACCAAACCGCACCCCAACGGTCCCCCTGCCACTTCTTCTCCTGCTTCCCGACCAGAATCATCGGCGAGGAGAAAATGACGGGGAAGAATAGAAAACATAGATGAACAAAGCGCCGTGCCGTGAGAAGGGGCTCCCAGATGCTGTCGCGCAGGATGGTAATTATCCTGCCCGAGAACGTCGACTCGTACTCCGAGGGAGAGAGGATGAACGTCTCGGCGCCGACGCGCTCACGCTCAGAACATGGGATAAGCGTCGGCGACCGAAGTACTTCTGCGAGTACGGGCTTATCGTCCTGTCGCCAGTTGTAGTTGTAAACCAGCAAGCCGACTCCACCAACGACCGGCACAGCCCATAATGCGCGCGATGGAGGGACCGCTATGCGTTTGTACGCGGGGGCGCGAGTAAAGAATGCAGGCCGTGAAGTCGAGACATTGCGCAGAGGCTGGCGAAGTAGTACAGAGTTTCGGCGGAGGACTATCGAGCGAAGTTCACTCGGGAGAGCCGCCAACATCTCCTCAGAGCATAGTCGACGTCAGAGCCAAAGGAAGGAGCTCGGCGCAGGCACGGGCCGCAACGCGGAACTTCTCCGAAGCAAAGGCAAGATTGTGTACTGTTTCCGAACGCCCGATCGTCTCTGTGCGCCTTGGCTCTCGACCGCCACCACCTCGTCGTCCAGCGTTGATGGCGTCGCCATACGCCTTTGCGACCTTATTAACGTCGGACAGCTATTTGCCCGGGGCACTCACACTTGCGGCAGCGCTCAGAGACGTACACCCGCAGCCGGCGGAGGAGCCAGAGGTCGACTTTCAGACCGTATGCCTCGTCACTCCTGAGACGGTAGACGTCTCGAGCATAAAGCTTCTTAGGCGGGCGTATGACCTCGTCGTCGGCGTGGAGATTCTCGAGCAGGACAATGAGCGCGGTCTCCGGTTGCTGGGTGCGTACACCGAATTTCACTTGTACGGCACGGCCCATCACATTGCACCCGCCGCCCCGCCCCCGCGGGGCTTTCGTATTTCCCTGCGGTGCCCCGCATGTCGCGGACGGGTTGCTCGAATCCGTTTGCGGCCTGTCCCGCCTCTGCTCGGCCTCGTCCGAATTTCACACCCAATCGGCTTCCATCTTCTCTGCAGAACAGCTTTCAACGTCTTCGGTCAACCGTGATTGAACTTTGACTAACCTCATGTGCATCCGTTCTAGGTCGCCCAGACTTAACGACAGTTCTTACAAAACTGCACGTCTTCCGTTTGACGCAGTTCAAGAAGATTATCTTCCTCGATGCGGACATTCTCCCGACGCGCCCCCTATCCCACCTCTTCAATCTTCCACAAGAGTTCTCTGCGGTACCCGACGTGGGATGGCCGGATATCTTCAACTCTGGACTCATGGTTCTCAGCCCCGGTGAGGACAAGTTCAACGAACTGATACGCCTTTCGGAATCCCACGGTAGCTGGGATGGTGGCGACCAGGGCCTGATAAACGAATGGCGTGGCGACGACTGGAATCGGCTGAGCTTTACCTATAATACGACGCCGACGGCAGTTTACACGTAAATTACGCATTCTTCTCTGACGTCGCTCAAGTTGACTGACGATCACCGTCAGGTACGCGCCTGCATACGAGCGCTTCGGCAAGAAGATCTCAGCCATCCACTTCATCGGTCCCAACAAGCCCTGGAATAACATTCCCTGGCGCGCTCCTGGCTCGAAGGCGACGCACGACAAGGCTTCCGAACCGCTGCAGGTCTACGACTACTCGAGCCTTGTCGACCGCTGGTACGCCGTCTACGATAAGCACTATCGCTCAGCGCCTGTCACCGCTGCTCTCGATTATGCTGGGCGCCGCTACGAAGCTGCATGGGATCCTGCCGCCAGCGCTGGCGCCGACATGCCCGCACCGGTGGTCCAAAGTACGAACTCGAGCTCCGGTCCGTTCTCGCTTGACGACCTGCGTCGCATGGCTATCGAGGGTTTCTCTGGCCCTGCCTACGCTCAGTCGGGCGAGGGCTCCTACATTCGCTTGCCGCTCGAGGGCCGCTTCGACCTGATGAGGCCACAGCGTGCAGCACCTTCCCTCCCGGTTGACAGGGATGATGGTGGTTTCGCGACCGCGACTTTTGCAGATGACGATCATTTTTTTGAGGATGGGGCGGCCCCGGTGAATGAGGAGTCGCCCCGTTCTGGCTATCATGCGGCGTATGACCTCGCGCAGGGTACACCTTTTGGTTATTCTGCGGGCCCGTCCCATAACTTTCCTTGGTCGTCCGACAGTCATTCGGACACTGACGTCGCACCGCCACCGCCGCGACCTGTGCACTATCGTCGTCAGTCTGGCTCCCGCGGAAATAATGACCCGCAGGGTGCTGCTACAGGTCACGATCGTCGAGTGGCAGCCTCCCACTATGTTCATACGGAAGAGGCCCGTCAGCAGTACTACGAGTCGTCTGCATCGGATGCTGAGCACTCCGTCCCTGTCGAGCGCTCTCAGGGACACCGTTATCGCTCGAGCTACGGCGCTCCACCTCCACCTCATGTTGCGAGCCCGGTGCATTCTCCTGAACGAGCTCAGTCGCCGCCGATGATGGCATGGAACGCGGCTCTTGAGCCACCGCCCAGTACGGCGCCTGATTCGCATTTCCCGCTGGACACGTACTTCGCCAATGCCTGGGATCAAGGCGGGGCTAGCTACGAACAGCAGCGCCACATGCCGCCGCCGCCGTCTGCGTTATTTCCTGAGCCTCCCCCGTCACAGATTCCGAAGCGGTTATTACAAGAGCGTCAGTACGCCAACGTCATCGGCGATGTTGGTGGACAGACTGCAGGATCGCCTGCACCGAACCCGACCAAGATCAAGCCCGTGTTCCCTTGGGAGGAGGAACGTCGCTCCGCGCCTTCTCGTATCTTCCCGGCTGGGGAGGGCCCACCGCAAAGCGCATATCTTCAGTCCCCTATGCAGGAGCTTCTTGGACCCAGCGATTCACCTTCTTCAGTTTTGAGTACTCAACTTGCAACTCCACCACAGGTTTCCTCTCCAGCCTCGCCGCCAACTCGTACGCTCGTGGGTGGGCTCGGGTATATGAATGCTTGGGATACTGTCCCCAGCATTCAGAAGTACGCTACCCGTCTCGTGCGTCCTGGCCAGACCGGCGCTGCCGCGCTCATGCCGGCTTTCGTGCCTGACAGCGGTAAGGGGCCACAGCCGTATGGAACCTACGAGTCCGACTCGGCCAACGGTGACGATGAGGAAACGGACGATGAACTCCTAGATCCGCACGAACGCGAGCGTGAGCTCCGCAGGCGCTCGCGCTCCAATTCCAGTGCAATCAAGACCGGCAAGAAGGAATATCGCTCACAAGGTGTGCAAGCCGTCCAGGAGACCCGGAACGCAAGCGTCCAAGTCTCTGTCGCCATCTCGACCAAGGATACTGACCAACCGGTCAAAGGCCCTTCTATTTCTACCTCTACTGCGACACGCCCGGTCGGCGCTATGCGTGCGCGTCAAGAGTCTTTCGACGGATACGGGAGCGGTCGCTCCACCGGCTCCGGCACTGGCCATGATTCACCCACGACCGGGTCGAAACTCCGGCAGTCTCGCCTCGCCAACAACTTTGTTGGTGAGCAGCAGACGCATACGCCGAGTGACAGTCCGAAGGGTGCCGTCTCACCGCGTGATACGGGCAGTGGCGAGACGACGCCGAAACGCGCGCCCCCGCCTCCGCCCATGAAAACGCCCGCGATGACGCGTAGCCTGAGCATGAGCAGTGATGCGCTCAGCACGCCGAGCACCGTCGGCCCGCCACAGAGTCCTGACGATGGGTTTCCTACGCCGTTGCCGCCGCGCCGCGGTAGTCGTGTGTGGGATCCCGCGCGTGGGGTTGACGTCTTCAAGAAGGGCTCGGAGGAGGTGCTTGCACGGTTCCTCCGCGTTGGCTCGTGGGAAGACGAGGCGCGGCGGAATGCTGTTGTGTGAACGCACTCCGCCTGGCCTCAAGTTCTATGTTCTATGGATCAAAAGCTCGTATCGTTATTTTGCAGAATCCTGACCCCGACCGTCCCGCGCCTGCCTCACTTATACCCGTCGCCGGCTTTGTCAGCTGCTCTCGGACTCACGCTCTCTCCATCTAGTTATCTCGTCTCGTCTGCGGTTTTTACATAAACGCATAGATTTCTCTCCTTTTGTCTACGCATTTCGCCCCGTCGTCCTTTTCCTCGTCGCTTACAGCTTATGTCGCGTCTGACCTCTGTACCTACCCTTGACCCTGACCTCCTTCAGTGTTGTGTGTATGTGTCAATCGCATCGCCCGTCGTCGGTGCTCTCGCTTTTCTTGTTACTACACTTAGTCTCGCCTTCTCTCCTCCCAATACATCACTAGATCGGTCGTACTGGTGACAGTCGCCGTAGTCCCCTCGTTAGGTTGCGTTATCTCCGCACGCATTGTCCCCTGTTGCTTACACAAACACGCTTGCGCAGGGTATCTCATTTGGCCCGTTGTCTGTAAGGCGATTCGCTACCTGCAAACTGCTAAAGCGGCGTTCACGAGACGAGTACTCATGTGATCGTGTTGGGTTGTCGGCCCGGTGTAAGCGAATAAGGAGTCGAGCACGGCTTGCAGCCGACCTTGACCCTCGGAAGCAACTCTTTGGGCTACATAGTGTCATCATCTTGCGATACCTGGTATCAACACGCGATACTCTACGGGGCACGAGTGAGGGTTGCGACAGCTTGCCCCGAGCTACCTCGTCCCTCTTCTCCATACAAGTGACGAACTCGTGCGGGACGGACTAACGTTTTTTGAGCGATACAGCAGTCTTCGTCTGCTTCTCAATTGCCCGCTTGACGTTCTGACACCTTCTAAGGTGTTGTACGCGGATGCCCTGATGTCCGATCCATACGCTAACCTCGGACGTCGTCCTTGAAGGGGACGACAAAGCGCCGCCTCCGAGGTATTGAATCGCCGCGCGGATCGCTTACACAGCTGGCGGGCTGTCGCCCCTTGACGTCTGACTCGAAGAACGCTGCAGCTCGACGTCCTTGGTTGTGGATTCCCACGCCTCTTCTCACATATAGCAGTTCTTTCCCTTCGCAGAGCGTGCATCGCGCCCAATTCAGTCTTCGATTTCCCAGCGCGTCTTCGCGGTAGCAAGTCAGTCGGGTTCGTGCAACGCCGCCACATCGACGCGTGATGGTCGACAGTTCCTAATTTTCGCCGTCTATCGCTTCGGCCGCTGCTTTATAGGCATCTCGAATTTCGCCATGTTCAAATCACCCTCACAACAGGCAACAACTCTACGATGTTCCCGGCCGCTCGTCTCCTCGCTGCGATCTCTATCGCCCTCGCCGTGGCCGCAACGCCCGTCGTGAAGGTCAACGACAATCTCGTGCATATTCCGCTTTCGAAGCACGTCAATGTCACGAGCGGACATGCTCTTCTTGCGAGTGACCGTGCTCGCGCTCACAAGCTGCATACGACAAGCCGCGCGAACACCCGCAAGACTGAGGGACGGGTCAACATTGCGGATGCTGGGAGCGTCGGCGTTGAGAACCAGGCCGTCGTATACACTGCTGCGATCGACATTGGTGTTCCGGCTACGACGTGTATGTCTCGATGAGTCGGCAGCGCCTCTGCCTGAGATACTGATATCTGCGGCAGACAACGTGATTGTGGACACTGGCTCATCAAACACCTGGGTCGGCGCCGTTGACGAGTACATCCCAACGGATTCGGCCACCTGGACCGGGCAACTGCTCGTAAGTATCAATCTGTCTTCACATGCTCATATACTCACGACCTGCAGTATGTCGAATATGGCTCAGGCTCTGTAGTCGGCGTGGAGTACACAGACACGCTCAGCCTAGGCAACGGCCTTACAATCAAGAACCAATCAATCGGCTCTTCGGACTATGCCCAAGGCATCGCTCCGTATGACGGTATTCTCGGGTGCGCCTATTTCAGCTCAGCAAACCTTCAACTCGCTGACGTTGATGTACAGAATCGGGCCTCTAGACTTGACCGCGGGTAGCATGACCCTCGACTCCTCGGAGACGATCCCGACGGTTCCGGACAACCTCGCTGCACAGGGCTCCATCTCGAGCGAGGTCATTGGTATCGCTTTCGAGCCGGCGTCCTCCCAATCAACATCAAGTGGCCAGCTCACTTTTGGCGGTGTCGATTCTAGCAAGTTCACGGGGGACATCACCTACACGTGAGACATTGACCTCGTTGTGTTGCGAAGCATCGCTAACATATACCTTTCAGGCCCCTCACAAAAACTCAGCCTTCGGCCGCGTACTGGGGCATTGACCAGACTGTAGCATACGGCGACAAGACAATCCTGCCGCTCACCGCTGGCATTGTTGACACTGGCACCACGCTTCTCATGATCGCATCCGACGCCTTCAGCAACTACACAGCCGCGACGGGCGCAGTACTCGACAGCACGACAGGTCTGCTCACGGTAACGCCCACTCAGTTCAACAACCTGGAGAGCATGTTCTTCACCATCAGTGGCGTACGTACGGTTATAGGTCAAAATGGACGACGCTGATGTATTCGGTGAAATGCAGACGACCTTCGAGCTTACGCCCAACGCGCAGCTTTGGCCGCGCTCGCTGAACTCGGCCATCGGTGGCAAAGATGACGAGCTCTATCTCATCCTTGGTGACATCGGCCACAATTCGAGCCAGGGAATGGACTTCATCAGTGAGTCTACTATCTGTTTGCGGACATAATGCAGATGCTGACTCGCAACCAGACGGCATGGCCTTCCTTGAGCGCTTCTACAGTGTCTTTGACACGACTAACTCGCGCGTCGGCTTCGCTACGACGCCATTCACGCATGCTACGACCAACTAAGTAGACGGAGTTGCTGGTTCCGACATAGTTCTATACTTCGGTTTCTTTTCTTAGGGTAGACATCTGTCAAAATTAGGATACACCGCCAGGCGTGAGCGCGCATGCAACTCGCCTGAAATGTCACGAACGTTGCCATACTCTCCGTGTTTATGCGTGGCTTTTGTTCCCACAAGTATGGCGTTGTCTTGTGCCATGTCGTCTGACTTCATCCCTAACAATACTCTCTACGCGTACACGGCTTATGAAGATTCTGTTCCGCGCGCTTCAGCTACTCCACTCTTCTCATACGTCATACAGATAACGAAGAGGCTAATTCACAGGCATGGGCGGATGTCGCCTAAGCGAGCCTTGGTGTAACTCAGGTGATCGTGGTTGGATCACCGCAAGTTGCCGCGAAGCCCCGCACCTGTCAACGTGCCAGGGATGTTGGTCTTGTGTCTTGCCACCACCATCCTTACAAGGCATTACACTTGCAAAGCCGGAGACAACCTGCTTGGTCTGTGAGCCGATTGGCTCGTACGTTTTAGAGTATGCACCTGGGTGCAGTCGCCTCAGTTGTTTCGTTCATCCTTATCACCTGCGAAAGGGTTAGCTGACATGGTGCGCTTCTTGTAATCGTATACGCCTCGTGCTTCTAATGCTCCGCGAGGGTCCCTTCTATTGACGCTGTGAACAAGCTGGGTACGTGCTGGCTGACAGATAAAATCTGGGCAAGCTGCTCTTTTGCGACTTCGCTAGGCTTCTGCAGCAGCACTTCGTTACCCGCTTTGTTTCCCGAGCACAATCCGAATAAGCCTATCACGTCCGCCCCTTCCAGACGATTCACATCCCATAGGATTCGCTATACTCTCATCGGGAGCAATGATTAGCTTCAGCCGAGATGGGCCTATCATCGCATGAATGGTTTTTATACCCACACATCTCTCCCATGCTGCCATACTACGTCAGCCCTCCACTTCCAACGCGCGATGGTAGACGTTTCTCAACTTATCTTGTCGATCGCGTCACTCTGGGGGTCTATAAGCGCGTACTAGCTGTTTGTCGATCGTCGTGCTCCCGCCACCCCTCTCACTGAACTCGCGATGTCTCCCGCTACTCGTCTGGTTTCTTTGGTCTTTTTTGCGCTTGCTGCATGCGCATCGCCGATCGTGACGATTCATGACAATGGAATAAGCGTCCCGCTCACGAAGCGCGTCAACATCACCAGCGGACATGCGGTCCTCGCGAGTGACCGGGCGCGCGCAGAGCATCTACGCACAAGCAGACTATCGAATGCTTCTCCACAGGCGCGGGCCTCGGCCCCAGTCACTAATGAAGCGGTCATATATACCGCAGCCGTTGATGTGGGCTCGCCGCCTACGACGTGTACGTCGTGCCAATCCCTACACCGCGTATCTGTGTTGACTGAGTTTTAGTTAATTTGATCGTCGACACGGGGTCGTCGAATACTTGGGTGGGCGCTGTGACTAGGTTCACCCCTACGAGCACCACTACGTCCACCGGTTCGCTTGTGGTTAGTAGATTCATACCTCAGGCGACCCGAGTCTTACTGGTAAAATGCAGGAGGTCACATATGGCTCGGGCTTCGTGCTTGGCGAAGAGTTTATCGATACGGTCAGTCTGGGTGAAGGCCTTACAGTCCCAAAGCAGTCCATCGGCGCCGCCATAATTTCAGAAGGGTTTTCTCCTGACGATGGTATCATCGGGTACGTCCTTCATCCTCTCACTTTAGTATGCGTCACTGCTATGGATGCTGAACTGCGCGCAGAATCGGACCAGTGGATTTGACCGAGGGCACCACCGATGCCGACACAGTCCCAACGATCACAGACAATCTATTCACGCAGGGCACTATCTCTACCGAAGTCATCGGGATATCTTTCCAGCCAGCGACCTCTGACTCAGCGACCAACGGCGAACTCACATTTGGCGGTACAGATTCCAGCAAGTTCACGGGAGATATCACCTTCACGTATGATGATGGCTACCTGACTTCCCATGCAAGATGGTTAACCTGCATACCAGACCCATAACCTCGACCTCACCCGCAAGCGAGTTCTGGGGAATCGACCAGACTGTGGCATACGGCGATGACACGATCCTTCCGACCACTGCTGGTATCGTCGACACTGGTACCACTCTTCTTCTCCTCGCCACCGATGCCTTCGATGCGTATACCGCCGCAACGGGAGCTACGCCCGATAGTACGACTGGGTTATTGTCGGTCACGCCGGAGCAATTCGCTGCCCTCAAGAGCCTTTTCTTCACTATCGGTGGCGTGCGTACAATCTGACATCTTGGCGTTCACCAAGGACTAATAGCACTCATGTTTCGTAGACGACCTTTGAATTCACCCCTAACGCCCAGCTTTGGCCTCGCTCTCTGAACGCAGACATTGGCGGCGACCCAGATGGCATTTTCCTCATCGTTGGAGACCTTGGTACTGATTCGGGCGAAGGTCTTGACTTCATCAGTACGATATTATCATCACCGAATGCCTTGCGCGTACTGGTACTGATCAGGACTATAGATGGATTCGCTTTCCTTGAACGCTTCTACAGTGTGTTTGATACCACAAACTCCCGAGTTGGATTCGCCACGACGCCCTTCACGAACGCAACGACGAATTAGATGACACTCAAAGGAGCATACACGACTGGTTACCGTAGCGCAAGCAGCATCTGAACCCGTCTCTTCACGCGAGCGTGATTTCGTAGTCTTGGCGCGACTCGAAGTACTTACTGTGGGGAAACGAATGTGTACACAAGTTGACTCAATTTACCTGTTCTTCAAGTCTCTACATAGTATTTCTGCTCAGGTGACCTGGAAACATCGCGGATAACATATACTGTGTGGTAAGCCGGCGTTGAGCGGACGTGAGACTAGTGTTGTCTAGGAAGGCTGCTAGGCGTATACGCATGAGCGTTAGAAAGTAGCTACATGCCTTTGAACCTTGGGCTTGGGTCCGACTCAACTATAAATGTAATCGTCGAGTCTTGGGCCTGCTTTAGAAGTGTAGAAGCGCAGGGATATGCATATTGTACGAGTGATTAAGCGAATAGTACATGGCCGTAACCTATCCGTTCGGTCTACGGACGAGTGTAAGCAACAAGATAATAGTATACATTGTTAGGCAATCCCAATAACAGGCACGAGACGGATACAACAAAGAGAATAATCAACCGACGCTGACGGCAACACCGCGGGCGGGCTCAAAAGCGCGCGACGCCTCAACCTGAGGTGCAGCGCTTGCCTGCTGCTGGCGGAACTGCTCATTGACGTAGACAAGCAGGTTGCGAATGAGAAGAGCGTGCTGGGCGCGCTCGTCCTTACTCCCATCGAGCGAGAGGTTGTTTATCCCGCGAGTAACGGGAACGTCCTGCTCGAGCTCATCGAGGGCCGGGTATGCGCGCTGGCCTCCGGTCAATGAGCGGAAGCTCGGCAGCGTCGCTGCATCCGCTGCGGACTCCCGACGCAGAGGAGGCAACGTGAGGTCCTCGTCGCCAGCCTTGAGGTGCGGGTACAATGCACCGGAACTAATAGCAGGGCTCGCAGTACGCTGACGCGCGGGCGTGCGAGGCGGCGTCATTGGCTCGACGACCTCAACCTCCGAGGCCGTCGAACTGCCAGAGCTCGCAGGAGACGGCGCATCCGATTCGACACTGCTCTCGCGCCCAGGCAAAGTCTTGAGCGGGATAGTAGTTTGCCTGTGAATGCCACCGTACTCGGCAGGTGCAAGCTGAGCAGGCATCATGTTGCGGCGAGGTCCTCGGTGGTCATGGAACGCAGACTCGAAGGGATCAAGGCGGTGTGGCGGCGACGAGCGAGCGCTCGCAGGCGAGCCAGACTCGAGTGGTGGTGTTGGCTGCATGGAGCCTTGCGCGGCGTAGGCCAACTGCAATAGATCTTCACCACGCGAACCATATGCGGCGGCCGGGATTTGATCGTGCAATCCGGGGTAACTAGGAGCGCTGGGCGGCCAGTGAGACTGGGCGTGGGACTGGTGGCGGTGAGACGAAGCGTAGCCGTAGTGCGGGCTGGGGTACTGGGTGTCGTAAGCGCCGTTGGAAGAACCAATGCCGGGCATGGACGCAAGACCCAGTTGAGCCAGCTGCTGCATGTCAAAGACCGAACTGCCATGCTGCGAATTGGGATCCGGCATGCGCTGCTCCGTGTCGCGACCCAACGTCAGTAAGAAATGGTTGAGCGCTGCCAGTTCCTCGGGGGTTCGGATGTTCAAAGAGATGCTGCGAGGATTAAAGCCCGGTTGTTCACTTAGATTCATGTGGGAAGGTGCCGGGGCGCCATGATGGTACGCAAGATCGGACAAACGAGCCGCCATCTCTGCTGGAGTTGGTCAACGGGACATCCAATAACGACAAGTGATAAAAGCTAACGCGAGTTGTACGACGGGACTAGACGGCGCTTCTTGACATCGGTGATAAAATCGTCGACAGCAGCGTAGTCGTGCGAGCGCTTCATGCCGAGGCCACTTGACTGACTGACCGAGCCATCGGGTCGCATCGTCTCCCAAGTGGGATGGTGCGAATAATGGTCCCCGGGCACGATGCGGGGATGCGAAGCCGGGTGCACTCCATACGCAGAGGGGTGTACCATTTCGGGAGACGGCGTAGGTAAAAGGCCGATGACATCTGGCAAAACTGTAAACGCATGCACACAATCTGAGAACATGGAGCCTCACCCTTGTCGCCCATGTGGGACTGAGGTTTCGGCCGGGACGAGATGGACTCACGGCGCACGCGGTTATTGAACGCGGGGTCGGGAACGGTGAGCGCCTTGGAGTGCTTGTGTTGAGCATGGTGTTCCTCCGTGTGGATCTTCTCGTGCTTCTTGAGATCTTGAGGGCGCTTGAACGTCTTCTTGCAGATCTATACCATATGTGTCAGAGAAAGACGTGCAGACAGCAATTGAATTGAGTATACCTCGCACGCGTGAGGCTTGAGAGGCGTATGGACTACGGATGTCATGAGATGCAAGACATGATCGAAGGGCCCGTAACACGTACCGCGGAGATGCGAAGTAATATGGTCGCGCTTGGCGCAGGTGGTCCCGCATGCATTCCATTTGCACGTCAGGCAGAGGTTATTCGTGCTCTTACGCCCGATGTGGTCGTTGCACAGATGGTTATAGAGTAGCTCCGGGTCAGTGAAGGCCTTTGAGCACCCTTCCCATTGGCACAAGTGCGAAGCAGAGGGAGGGTCAGGAGTAACAGCTGCAGAACTCGGCGATGTAGCGGACGAGGATCCGGCAGGCGGGTTGGACGTCGACGAAGGGGACGGCGAGTCTTCGGCGGGAGGGGACGCAGATTGAGCAGACATGATGACGGTTGGAAGAGAAGAGGCTCAATTCACCAGGTCGGTCTTTAAGCCGTTAGGAGATGGCGGGTGCCAAGCCCGACCGGAGAACCCATGGGATCTTGACTCTTTCCGTCATCTCTCCCTCCTCCGTTGATCGTGACGCGATACAAACGACGCATATATTGACATTCGAGCAGATACTTGCTGTCTCTTGTGAATGAACACTGCAAGAGACACAGAGCAACCTCGATTTTAACAGTCGATGCGGAGATCCGTGTGCAAGCTTGCTTTGTCGGCTTTTGCCTCCGTCTCGTCCGCAGTCTTGCATCGCCTGCTCCTACGGCCAAGCTCTTTCACTCCTCGTCTTGTCATCTTGGCCACCTACATGAAAGGCGCATATCGCGGCCACAATACACGACGTGACCAAGAGAGGGCCGCCTTCATCAAGCCGACGGCATCGGTCCTGCCCCTCACTTCGCACATCGCACATTGAGTCCTCTCGGCGTCAATCTTCTCTGCCAATTCCCTTGGCCTTCTTGTCGCCGAGAGAAACTTGGCGTTGCTGAAAGGCTTGGCCCTCCCAAAATGAGCTAGACTACGTCGATGGTCCTCGTGTTGAGCTTGTTCCTCTCACGATTCGTGCCTCGTTGTGGCGAGCCGCCGGCTTAAGCGGAGGCGCTTGTAGGCGCATGTCTATCGATGTGCTAGTCTCTTTGTGCTGCTCGATATTTTTCTATAAATCCAATAACTTACCCTGCCGCTCTTAGATAGCTTGGCGAGTAGTGAAACGATGTTCTTGCCGGAGCTTCCGGAAGCCCGACTTCTGGACTTCATCATCTCTGCAAGCTTCCTAGTTCAATCTCTGTGTGCAACGTAACAATACTGTTCATCCCGGGCAATCTCGACGCCGATGGGAGGCCTTCGTACACACGCAGTTATCTACGGATCGAAACATGTCTGGCAAGCGGAATGCCCGTCGCTCTGGTGTAAGTAGAGCGAGTGCAAGGTGCACAGGGGCACTTCGACTGAATCGAGCGAGCACCTAGGACCGAGCCCGATAATGTTTGGCGATTTCTGGTGGTAGTCGGAAGGGTTTTTTGAGCCACAGTAAACCTAGCCTTCTGTACTCAGGGTCGACGGGGCTGGGCTGAAGGTGTGCACACGCTCAGTGCATAAGTTAGTATTCTTACTCGTCTCGGCTATGCTTAGATTTCCTTGGACTTCTTACAATCATACAGGCATCCATCGTGGTATCTAGAATTCGCGGAGACTCACGCTGACCCACCTTCCAACTCTCTGAGATCCGCTTGCGCGGACATACAGAATATGAACAAAACGGCACTCCGTATCCCCGCAGGTCGCCGCTCGACTGTAGCGCGTGTACCCTTCAGAACTCATCCGGGCCGTTTTCTCCCTAGCCAAAGGCCCGCCGAGCACCGGCATCTCTCGGCAAGGCCTTGTTGCTCGACGCCCAAGTCTGTAAACCGCAATGCTTACCTTGTGACAGAGCACCCCTGCTCCTCTGCGCAGGTACCATGAGACGTGATTAGTATAGGTGTTTACAGAACCATGACACAAGCGCGCAGCTTGTCATGTACCCTGTGAGCCCAGCGTAATTTTGGCACGCGCTCTACATTCTACCCAGCCCAAAGGGCACTGGGCAGCTGTTGGCTAATTGTCGTGAATTGTCTTCGACTCGGATAACCTTTCGGAGCGCCTATAATCGGCTCAGGGCTGGGCCTCGGTAAGTGCGCCATTATAGGATCCGCGAACGTCTTGCTTCGCCTCCTGCAGCTGCTCTCGTCAATAACATTTACCTCGCCAAGGCGAAGAAGCAAAGTGCCCTGGTTACTATTCCAGCGCCTACACTGGACCTCGTTCCCCCAGTTGGCCGTGCCGAGCCAAAGATTTTTGTCAGCCGCGCGGCAAGGCGCCACCCCCGGGCCATGCGTATGCGAATCCACATACCCTTGTACTTGACTTGGCGTATGCAAGGGAGTCATGCCGGTGGTCGGCAGGACGCTTCTGCTCCCAGCACCTGGCTACGACAGCACCACGTTGCGTGGTCATCCCAGACTCCGACAGAGGAACAACTGCGATTGAACCGGTGGTAGGGTACAGCGGTAGCGTAGGATACAGACAACATAGCAGAGTGAGAGCAAAGGCATACGAACAAGTTACGTGTGCGAGAGATATGCCCAACAGGGCCGACGCCACCAGAACTCAGCATGAACCGGCAGGCGGGAAACTCAATCCATGCCCGTGAGCGGTGGGCTGGTCGCCAACGGGCTTGGAACGGCCGGTGCAGAAAAGCCACCGAAACCGAGTCCCCCTGGTGGCGGACTTGTCGCACTGGCCGCAGCGGCAGTAGCGGAGGATGGCGTGGGCGGTGGCGCTCCCGAGTTGAACTCGGCCCAGCGAGGACACTTGCGGTTGGTCTTCATGTGTCCCATCTGGCCGCAGTGGCCGCACCGACGCTGTAAGAACGGCTATCAGCATCCTGTAACTCAACCGAGCAAGGGGGGAAAGGACGGATAAATGCGGAGAGGCCGTTCTGACACGGCAGACGCGGCGACGAAGTAGAGAAGCCGTGAAGTCACGCGCAGTGGGTCTCCTCACACGAACCAAGTACACAAGAACAGAAAAGCGGGAGAAGCAGCTCACAGTTGTATCCGGTTTGATTGGTCGGCTGAGGGTCATAGGTGTACCACCCTCCTTGACGATCTTTGCGTTCTTGCGGTGTAAACGCCGTTCCTGGTTCTTCTTCATCCTCGCGATCTCCTCTTCCAGTCTGAGAGGATCGATGGTCAGACGGTGCACACAAAGTTCACGGAATAGAGACATACCGCTTGCGCGCACGCCTGTCGCGCTCCGCATCTCCCGTGGGCGCGAGCGAGTCGGCCATGGTCTCTTCCTCCTCGATCATTTGTCGTCTCTTGAGGTATGCGCGGATGACGGCAGGCTCGCGGACGATCTCAGTCCTCCATTCTCCTTCGATCTACGAGTGGATCAGCTTACATATCCAAGACGCCCAGCACGCCGCAAAACAGAATTCACGTACACAGCGCTTGATACGAAGAACCCGACCCCCGTCTGGCCCAAGACTACCGTCCCGCTCAAGTGACCCGGCGCGACTGCCTGAAGGGCCAGCGGGCGTGGCCTGCCGGCCGTACTGCTTGGCCTGGATTGCGGCTTCGGCGGCCTTCTTTCTCTTCTCCTCAGCCTCATCGTCGCGATCCAATTGCGGAGGTTCGCGTTTGCTGAGCGCACGGAACTGTGCCTTCCAGATACGGTCGATCTCAGACTTGTAAACCTTTTGCTGCTCCTGAACGTTGTACTTGTGATGGCTCTTGGGACGTTTCTCGGCCTCGGCCAGCTTCGTCTCGTAGTCCTCGTCCGCCTTGATGAAGATGTCCTTCATGCTGACGCGGATAAACGAGAAGCCTTCGCCTCGCCCAGTCGGGTCGCCTTCACCGTGAAGCTTGAGCATGGCCTTGGACTGCGTGGCGTACATGAAGTTTTTCGTCGTGATCCAGGGCGCGAGCTGCTGGTCGATAGACAGGTTCGAATCATCGTCGCCTCCGCTGCTATCCACGTTGCCACTGTAACCAGCGTCCTGCAATTGCCTCTGACCGACCTGCATGCTCTCGGCCAAGACGACCTGTTCAGGTGTGACCATCTTGAGCATGTCAGCCTCGGAAGGGATAGACCAGTTGTCGCGCAAACGCCAGAAGCCCTGGTGAGGACCACGGCGATGGTACTCCATAAACTCCTTTTTGGCAACGTGAGCAAGCTCGGTAGCAAGATATACAGATCACCGCGAACCTTCAAGCGCTGACGCATTTGCAACTCGTTCTGGTCAGGGAAGTACTTCATGAGGCGGCCAATCTTGAGGCGTTCGCCCACGCTCTTCTGCAGGAGCTTGAACGCGATCACCTGCAAGCGGTATTTGACCGTATTGGTGTATTTGCGCGAGTGCGGACCGGGAACCTCGGTTACTGGATACGTCTGGCCGACCGTGAACATATTCTTGATGTCACGGATGTAGTAGCGGGTGTCATTCTTAACCGTATTCCTGAATACAAAGTGTTGAATGTCAAGAAGCGTCGTGTGAGCTCACGGACGTACTTGATAACGAGGAAGTCCGTCGAAGGTGGCTTGTGCTTGAATAGCGGAGCGCGAACAAGGTTGTTATACAAGGTGGGAATCGTTTGACCGGGATCGACGTTGCCGAACTTCATGTACGGCGTATCGTCTTCAGGTTCGAGGACGAAAGGTTGGCCAAGTTCAGACTGGTGTTCTCATGAGCTACGCTTCTAGTCTCTGTAGTACAAGCACGTACCTTCGGTATGTGTTCGTCCTTCGCATGCTTCTTACGGTAATAGTTGACGAATACGCTGCCCATACCAACATTCGAAATAATGGGCGGCTGCTCTTCGGAGTACTCCCATAGAACGAAGTTGCTGGTGTCGTGGAGACTGAGGTCGCCAGTACGGTGTAAGGTCTCGCCGACATTCCCGCCCTTCCCGAGCTTCCGGCCAGACTTGTCCTTCTTCTTCTTCGCCGTGCGAACCTTGTTGAAGCGGACCTCGATGTTCGCTGGAAACTGCAAGGCGGGGCGATGGAAGGACCGAGCTTCCTGTTTCTCGAGACGGGTCTTAAACTGCAAGGATAATCAGTTTGAAAGAACATGGATAAAGTGTTATAACATACGAATGGTAGCTGCAGCTTCTGCGCGGGATACGAGTGTTCGACGACGAGTTGACCGAACGTCTGACGAACGCGATGACGGCCGCCGTCCTTGGCAACCTCGTAGAAGTGATCGTTGGAGATATTGAACTTGTCCTTCGTCTGGCTGTTGTCCATTCGTAGACGCTTCTTAGGGCGGGTCTCTTGGGCTAAAGAGCTGTAAATAACAATATCATACATGTACAGCAGGGATGACCTACTTTGCCGCTCTTCCTGAGGCTGTTCTTCCCCAAAGTTGAACTCGAGCTGAGTAAAGTCGCGAAACGGCGCGTTTGGACTCCAGATGATGCTCTGAGCCCATGCGCCAGACTCGAGAGATTGGTTCGCCGGCGTCATGAGGTCTGCGGGCCGAGCAGGGTCGGCAGAAGGTTGCACACTCTGCCCAGGCTCCATGATAATCTGGTCCTCCCAGTTGGACAGAAGTACGAGGTCAAAGTTGCGGTCATCTAGCGCGAGGGTGTCCGCTTCACCACGAGATTGCTGTTACTGTCAGGATGCGTTTGCATGCGATAATACGATGATACATACCTCAAGAGCAGACTTCAAGTCATTATCAATTGTGCCAGGAGAGAGAAGCTCCTCCGCAAGATCATTCGCGGCCCGCTTCTTCGCATCACCAACCACAGCGTCCAAGAAACCCCTCGGGACGTCCCTCCGCTTTGCATGCGCCGACTCGACTATGGATCGTCAGTATCTGCTGGTGATACAAAGAGGATGTAATAACGCACCATATAATGGTCTCTTCGTCACTCTCGATTTCTGCACTGCGCGACCCTTAAAGAGCTCCGTGAAGTCGAGGATCTTATCCCTCTCAAACCCGGGGAAGCGCTCATACACCGTCTGCGGCCGTGGTACGCGACGTTTAACAATGCGCACGCGGCGCCGGCGCAGTTCTTCAGGTCCAGGCGAGAACCTCTCGAGCTTAACCAGGTTATCCTCCCCGCCCTCGTCCTCTTCCAACATCTCGCGGTCAATCTCATCCTCCCAATCCTCGCCCTGACCCGCGCCGACCATTCCATCACCATCCCAGTCATCGTTGTAAATCTGTTTTGAAGAGACACCCGTAAGGCCGGCAATGCCAAGTTGGCTGTTCAACCCGGAGCCGGAGGGTAGAGAGAGTCCGCTTAGGACATGGTCGAGTGAGAAGCCAGTGAGGGCCGAAATAGTCTCGTCTTCGCTCTATATCGCCTGTTAGCACTAGAAAAGAGTAGCATAAGAGACGCGTACCGCCATGATGGACGTCGAGGTCAGAGTCAAGAGTGTGTCGCGGCAGCGCGAGCGGCGCGGCTTCAGGAGCGCGCTGATTAGGTAACACGCGTCAAAGCACGCGAGCGGGCCAAGGACGCGTCCTCCGTTATTAGACGCGCGCTTCAGCAGCTTCCTTTTGTACCACCATGTCCGACGTGCACCTCGACAAGCATCTCGAGTCACAGCTGGATGTAAGCGCGCCTCTGTCTCATCATGAACGCGTTTAACCGTCTTCTGCAGGCTTTCCGGAAGAAAGTAGACACAGATGCGAACGAGGTTATCCTGCACTCATTCCCAGCTAAGGTACGTTTACCGTTATGCGCCACCGTAAATTCTACTAATCCCATCCTAAGATATTGTACGCTAAGCTTCATACTCTGGTCCCGGAAAACTCTCAACACTGGCACGCAGAGAACTGCAGCAGCTCATCGTGGAAAGCGACGCCGAGTCTTCCCCATTTCATATATCTCATGGAACTTCGCACACCGACCCTACCATCTACCCGTCGTCATCTGCGTCCGGGGGATCTGAACCTGAGAACAAGAAACGCAAGCTTGAACATGACGGGTCCGCTGTAAACGGATTCGGTGCCGAGTCGAGTGCACCTCGCTTCACGCAGCGTATGCTCGCAAACCAACACTTACAAACCGTGCATGGTGTTGTGAAGGATCAGTGTATGGAAATGTCCCTTCTCTGTGTGAGCTGCAGTCGCAATCTTCAATTGAGCATTATACTCACGTTGACCGCAGGACAAGGTCAAGCTATGGGTAAACCTGACCATGCCAAAGTGAGCACTATCCCCGTTACTACCCTGTGCTTACACTAATTAGGCTGTCACTAATCCAGGATTGAAGAGTGATATCCTTTCGTTACCTATTGAAACATTTTGAGCTGACACCATCGCTTTAGCGGCGACAACTTTGGGGTGCAGATTCAGGAGGGTGGGTCACCTCGCATTGCGTCTGCGCTGTAGTTGAACGTTGACCTCCCATCAGAGGTTTTGAATGAGCTACACCGCTCACAGGAGAGTGCAATCAACATGCGCGATGTTGCCCGCCAGTCACATCTGAACCGCGCTAAAATATGCTCGAAGATTATCAAGTACCCTCACGTTGAGGACTATACTGTGAGTATATGCGCGTCCATTCCCCGGTAATCCTCTCACTCCGCAGTAGGTTGCGCTGAAGGAGCATGACGAACGTCAACTATACCTTGCACGCCAGAATATTCGGGATCTGCGTAACATATATGCCGTGATGACTGATATCATCCACAAGAACCTTGCCAAAGTGCGTCGACTGCATCTACGCCTTCCTCGTCAAACTTATCACCGCCTGTATAGCTTCGCGCACCGAAAGGCAACAACAGTGTCGGCTTGTATTGATATCCTGTACCTGTACGCCTCTATATGCTTTACCGTGCCGCAAGACATGCTATTTATATGCTTGCGACCGTCGCAAACGTTCGATACTCGCTGGTGTCTTTTCCTGCCCACTTACTCGCTCAAGAAGTCGAGTTCTTATGCGCGTTAACGAGTGCGCTAGAAACTTGACGTTCGTCTTATACGACGACTAACCAACGAACTGAAGATGTGTTCACTCCCATGTGCGCTAGCGATGACACCGACAGGTAAAGCGCAAGCATGTAATGATAGCTATGATAGAGATGATAAAGGTGTACAATGAAAGTACTCAATGCACGATCCAGGGCTGCGGTCAACCGACGGGGATAGCATTCATGCCCGTCCCCCATTCCCTGGGTTTGTTCTTCTTTGCTCCCCTCTTCTTCGCGTTCTTGCCTCCGCGATGGGTTTCCTCATCCTCAACATCCCCAACGGTCCATGTGCGCCTGCCTGACGGTGCTTCGCCTTCGCCAGAAGTCGTAGAGAAACGCTGAGTCCGCGGTTCGATGGCGTTGGCGTCGCCTTTGTCTACCTTCTTTTTCTATACGCAAGGGAACAAGCATAAGTTTAGCACAAAAATACTGGACACTGCGAACATACCCTCTGTGTGTTCAGCTCTGTATTCCGCTTTTTGAGCTTTGCTAGCCGCGCATCGCTTTTCCCACCGCCACCAGCCGTAAGCTCAACGTTGATTTTACGCCCATCGAGATCCGAGTTATGCAGCTTGAGAGCTTGCTGTAGCGCGCCCTTCGTTTTGAATTCGAGAAATGCGCAGCCCTTGGACTTGGTGACGGGGGCGCCTGGTCTAGCAGCCTTGGGCGTGAGGAGGCGTATTGAAGGAGGTGGATCGCATGCTGCGAAGTGCGCGGCAATAAGCTCGCGTGAGGTCGTATATTTTAGGTTACCTACTGGTCATGAGGAGATACACAACCGAAATAGTAGGAACAGACGAACCAACAAACAGAATCAGCCTTCTGTTCTTATCCTCGTCCTCTCCTTCGCCCGCCTCCTCTCCAGCCTCAGCCTCTGCAACTTTCTTCCGCTTCTTCTTCTTGCCGCCCTCTCCAGCCACTTCACCGCCTGCCGCAGTACCATCTGTAGCTATAGATGTAGTGCCATCGGCTGAAACAACCTCGCCATCCCTCTTCCTCTTTTTACTCGCCGCCTTCACTGGGGCAGGAGTCTCCGGCTCTTCCACGACCTTCTTCTTCCTCTCCTTCACCTTCTTCTCCGTCCTCTTCTTTTCAACCGGCTCTTCTACAGGCGCATAAGAGTCGTCCACTATAGCTTCTCGAACATCAGGCTCTTCAGTCAGAGGGACATCGAGCGCGTCATCCTCCCCGCGCTTCTTTCCTTTGCGATCGCGGAAGGCGCTCGCCTTCTTTTGCTTTTTCGTAAGATGCTCGGCCACCATATAGCCTGTCCTGCAAGCACGTATAAAAGAAAACTAGGTTCGAGTCTCAAACAGCAACAGTAGCGATGAGGAGCAAGTGGTGGTTTGCAGAAGAAATTCCGCGCCTGTGAATCATGCGCGCGCGGGCAATAGCGTTATGGACGCTTGTAGGCGTTAATGTACGACTTTCAAACGGGACAGGCACAGGTCATCGCCACTGAATGCTGAATGCTTTCATAACTCGCTTCAGTCTTGTGCTACATAACATGCTAGAGGATCAGATAGTTCACATTGTTTCCTCAAGCGTCTAAACGGCGAAGTGTTGTTGGCCCATACGGTCACTGTGCGCCAGTGACCTGCAACAAGACAATCTTAGTATGATTTTTATGTATATAAAGCTATAGACTATATCGCCAACGTACCGGATCTGGTGGAACTACGGTATTGCATTCAACGAGGGGCACAATAGCGCGTATGCGCGGCAGGAAGGACCTTTCCGCCAGTGTCACATCCATTCGAAGCTCTCCGATGCGCAGGTGCTGTACTGGAAAGCCCTGCTGCTTGCGGGATAAAAATGTGCGGATGAACTGAACGCGGTCCGGTACGGGAGAGGCCTCTTCCTTGTCCGATTCGCTCAGGTCAAGCTTGTCGAGCCATAGGAAACGTAGACCGGGAAGTATGATCGACGTGAAGTCTTGACGTTCGGGCGCAGTCGGAGCAAGGGATAACAGTAAAGGAGTTCGAGGCATATTCTCCAGGTAGAGGGTATGTAGGTTATTGAATGGTGTGAGGGCTCGGGACCATTGTCCCATGTTGTGGGCCTGTTTTGAACCGATCTCTAGGATCTGGATCTGCCCGGCGTCGACGACTTTTAGCGCTTGAGCTAGAAGCTTGACAAAGTGTGGCTCGGTAGTCTCGATAGAGTACATGTAGAGGGACATGCGCTCCTTATAATTGTGTTTGAAGACTCCTGTCCACGAAGGATTCACCATCCCGAGATCGAACACAAGCCAGCAAGCGGCCACGTCATCTATCATGGTCTCCTCATCAGCCGAGTCAGCATCCCCAGCATCCCAGACGCTGAGACCGACAATGGGAGCTTCGAATGCTGGACCTTTCAGTCTGGCGGGTATAACGTGAAGATGAGAGCAGAAGTCGGGGTAATGATCTTGGATCTGGTGCAGATGAAGGACGGCCGTGCACGACGACGGTACGGAGATGTGGTTCCAAAACCCAATGCAGACGTCGACATCGTCTCCAATTTGGAGATGGCTCAGTGCTGGAAGCTCGACAGGGTGGCCGCCGTTGAGTTTGAGAGGATAGGACGGTACAGCATAAGTCAACTCTATCTCTTGAAGAAGCGTACACTGTCGCAGCAAGTCGAGGAAATGAGCGGGCGTGTACAGGTAAGGTGGCGTTTCATCGAAATGCAATGTTAACTTCGTCAATGTGGCGGGATTGAATGGTACTGCCATGCAGTGCAGATAAAGGGTCCTCAGTCGGGGAGTTGTAGATGGCGGCAGTTCCCAGACGTCGGATGTGAGCAGATCAAGTTGCTCCTCTCGATCGTCCATGTACAACGTCAACTCCTCGAGAGCAGGGAGCATTTTCTGCGAGAACATCGCAGGTTCCAGAATCCATGTTGTATCGTCACTGTTGCAGAGGCTTACATCGATCTCGACCACGCGAGCTTTACCGAGGTGCTGGAAAACGAAGTCGATATCTTCTGATGTAAGGGTGGCATGACTCAACCTGAGCGATACAGGCAGATCCCCAGCGCGCACTAACATCAGGTCTCGTGCACGGGGAAACGTGTAGATTATTTGTGCCCATAGTTCGTGCTTGCCCAGCAGCACTTCTCGGAGTTGGCGGCAGATATGCGAGAGAGTGATCCAGCCGAGGTCCCCACTTCTCTTGATATATCTTCCCAGTCGAGCAGGCCATATCTTGACAAGGTAATCTGTGATCTGTGCCAGGACCTCGGGGGGCATACGGAGAATGGCGACGCAGGAGTTTTGGAGAGACCTGAACTCAAGTAACGCCGCTTCAAGATATGTAGCGTCGCTGCTAATTTTATCCCAAAGATGAGGGTTGGCACGGTTGGTGGAAGCGATGTCTTTGAACTCCTTCAAGCGCAGCGCGACGTCCGGAAAGACACTAAGGGTTACGGTGTTCAGCATCGCTTCATCACAACATATCCGTCCAACTTACTTAGCCATGTGAGAAGTGAGCATGTCCACTCTGTAGCAGCAATAAGCCCACGGGTACATAAGCGACAGGACCGTAGTCGATACGTACGCTAGGAGCACTTGACAAGTGACTGTCGTGGTGGTTGGAAAGGAAAGTCACCACGTTGACGGCGACAATTGGTGCGACGCGACCACACGATAATTTCCGACGGATCCGCTGATGCTGGCCACATGCATTGCAATTCACCCTCTCCCCTATCTGCCTAACTCTCTCCATGCTTCTACTGGAGCTGCATCGCTTTGGACTGCATATGAGTCTACAAGGTCAATTTCTCTGCAGAGTCTCATTATGGCACTAGCACTGACACCACCCCGTCCCTTTTGGCAGTAGTTACGGTGTCCAGGCTCAAGTTATTTTGTCATCTACAGTAGGTCAACCTATGCGATAGCAAGTAGGGGCATTCTATTAAATCGCACTAAGACGTATACAGACAGGTATACACAAAGACTAAACTCTACTGCCAGTCACTGATAGTCATGTACTAAGGTTGGGGCTCGCTTTCACCTCGCTGGTGGAAATGGTTCGTTGGTTGGTGACAATACAATGCAAACAGAGACATCAGTTTGATCCTAGAAGGTCTTCAGTCACAGGAGTATCTTTGCTTACGCGACCGACGTACCAAGAAAGACGGGAACATATATGGTGTTGCATTCCACGAGCGGCACGATCGCGCGCAGACGGGGCAAGAATGACTTCTCAGCCAGCATTGTGTCCATACGAAGTTCTTCGATGCGTATATGTTCAATTGGACGGCCATCTTGTTTGCGAGACGCTAGCATACGGACAAACTGCACCCGATCCTGCCCATGAGACGTCGTCTCTCCCTCCGTGTCGCCGAACTCGAGTATCTGAAGCCAGAGGAAGCGTAGATTAGGCAGCGTAAGCAACGCCGGTTCTTGGTGTCCGATTTTGGTCGTGCTCAAGGAAGACAACAAGGGTGTCTGGGGCATGTTCTCGAGATAGAGGGTGTGGACGTTGATAAAGGGTGCAAGAGCCGTCGCCCATCGCGCTGAGGTATAAGGCCGCAGCGACCCTATTTCCAGCACCTGGATCTGGCTGGCATCAACACTTTTGATAGCCTCCGCTAACAACTCTATGAGGTGAGGTTCCACGCCGTTGACGGAGTACAAGTAAAGTGAGAGGCGTTCCTTGAAATCTCGTTTGAAGGGCCCCGTCCAATTTGAATTCTCTTTTCCAGGATCGGATACGTGCCAGCACGCAGTCGCGTCGATCAAACCAACCGACTCCGGATCCTCGTGGTCCAGATATGGGCTATCCCACACGCTAAGGCCGACGATGGGGACTGCAAACGCAGAGCCGAAGTGGGAAGGGACGACACGAAGGTAAGAACAAAAGTCCGGGTAGTGGTTCTCGATCTTGTGAAGATGAAAGAGATCGGTGCATGATGGTGAGACAGTGATGTGATTCCAAACTCCGATACAGGTATTGATGTCGTCCTCGAGCAAGAGTCGCTCCAAGGACATAAGCTCGACAGGCTGATATTCTTCGCTTGGCTTGAGGGCGCAAGGCGGCGAGGCATGCGAGAGCTCTAGTTCCTGAAGTAACTTGCACTGCCGCAACATGTTGAGAAAGTATTCCGAGGAGTAAAGTTGCGGTGGTGTCTCATCGAAGGAGATGTTCAATGTTGTGAGCGTGGTAGGATTGAAAGGCAATGCCATGCATGCCAACCGAAGAGTCTTCAATAAAGGAGTGATAGGCGGCGGGAGTTCCCAAACATCGACTGTGAGCAGAGCCATCTGTTCTTCACGTTTGGCCAGAGAGAGAACTAATGTCTCCAGGCTGGGAAAACTTCTCTGCGAAAACACAGCTGGCTCGAGCGTATAATCGACGGTAGGCTTCCACAACCTCTCGCCGATCTCAACTGCGCGGGCCGTTGGTAGGTGGTCAATAACAAAGTCGACGTCTTCCGATTTTATGACGGCTTGTGTCAGCCTAAGCGATATCGGCACGTTTCCAGCGCGCTCCAACATGCAATCCCGAGCGCGGGGTAGTCTGTAGATAGACTGAGCCCAGAGTTCCTTTCTGCCAAGCAGAACATCTCGCAGTTGGCGGCAGACGTGCGACAAGGTGATCCAACCAAGATGAACAACTACGCCCCGTGTGCACTTCCAACTCAATGGAGGCCAGATGTCCAAAAGTATATCCGTGATCTGAGCTAGAACCTCCGGAGGTATACGAAGAAGGGGCGAGCATGCGTTGCGAAGGGTCGCAAACCTATTGAGGGCTGTATGGAGACACAGTACATCGCTTTCTATCGAGTCTCGGACTTGAGAACTGGATGGATTGGTGAGCAGGAGGTTCTCTATTTCCTTGATTCGCCGAGCAGCATCCGGAAAGCAACTGTGTCCCAAGTATCGTGTTTCAGTTGCCATCGTCTTGAAACTTATCGAACACTTACTTCGCGACTTGTGTGGCATCTTCCTTCGTTCTCCAGGGAGGTATCAGCATCCCAAGAAACTATTGATGTATATCAGTATCAGTCCAGGTGATGGTCGGAGGGAAAGATCTCGACGCGTCGTGGTGACGCGCCTACCCTCTTACCCTCATCTCCTCCCGCGCCTCGCTCACATTACGCTACGCGCATGATTTGAAGATGCCTGTCCAACTACAACTTGCCGCCGTCGCTTTTGTCTCTCCCCAGAACCAGCCAATCCTCGTGCGCGCGCTCACGCCCAACGCGTCACCCGACGACACGCTCAAGTACCACTATCTGGCACATACCGCACTCGATGTCGTAGAAGAGCGCAGTACGACCTAACCCATGAAAAGTTGAGGCGCGCGTTGACGCAACTTCGTCAAGCGGCTACGCTGCCGAAAGGAGCGGACAGCTATCTCGGCTTTCTATATGCGATGGAAGACGTCGTGGTATACGGTTACCTCACGCCTTTACGCGTCAAGATCATACTAGCGCTCGCATTGACCGACGCAGTTGTACGCGACAAGGATATCACCGAGGTCCGTCTGCTTAGCCTGCAACTGTGGCTCACGTTTCTCATTGTGCCAACCAGGTATTCAAAGCTCTGCATATAGCTTATTACCGCGCGACCGCCAACCCCTTCCTGAAGCTACGTGCGCCATTAGACAGTGTTAATGATCATGCGACCATCATGGCCGCTGGTGGCCCGCGCTGGACAGCTTTCTCAAAGAGGGTCGACGAGGTGGCGCGCGTAGCAAGCACGATCTCCCTGTCAAACATATGAAGCTTGATACACGACCGGTGTATGCTGTACAATATTTCCGGAACCGAACATCGTTTATGCACCGGGCGTTAATATGCTTCTGGCCACGCCCAGATGTGCGAGCGACTTCGAATGTACCGAGTGACCCACTCATAAATCCCCTGGTTCTGCCAAACGTCGTGACCCTGCCTTGCGGACATTACGAAGGGCCACGACGTAGAGCCCTTGTGACTGTCTAGAACAGAAGCGAGAAGAACCTATATGAACGAACCGCCTTTCTATTGACTCAGCCGCGCCCAGCACGCGGCGGCTGGGACAGATACGGGGCGCACATACTTATATCCGGCTGTAAACTAGTATGAACTATAGAATGCTATCGAGAATAATACAAGTGACATGGGACTTCGTAAATGATGACGTGACAGATGCGAGAGTGCGTACTAGTAAACTACAGATATGCGGATGGTGCATGAGGAAATGCGATAAACAAGATGCGAGAGATCTAGGAATGCAGCGAGGACGGTGGATAGCACAGCGATACGAGAGCATAAGGTCACCCTATAGATGAACGGACAGCCGGGACGAGATGAGCAGTGATTATGCCAATGTCAATCCTCCAACGCCATCTCCTGCGCCGTTGACCTCCCGCTCTTCCTCGGGCCGCGACCGGCTACCACTATGCAATCGGATAGGCCGCGTGATAGGGCTGGCAAGTCCCATGCTTGCGCGCATAGTGGGGCTGCTCGCCACGCTACTGTTCAGCCTGATGGAACTTGAGTGCGAGTGGGAGACCGTAGGCGATGACGGTAGCGAGGCGGGCACAGGCACGGGTCGCGGTCGAGGGATGTAGATGGGCGATAGCGAAGTATGTCCGCCGTGCAGCGAGGAGACCGATGGCGAAACAGCGCGCCGCTTTGATGCAGGGTAAGGGTCAAAGCGCTCGTCGTCTGTTTACACGTTAAGACGGGTTCTACGTGAGAAGAGAAGAGGACGAACATTTCCGCTTGTTCGTGCGTACGACCGTAGTAGCCGTGGGTGGAGGCGTATACCTCCATTGATGCAGTTCCGTGCTCCGTAACGATGCTATTGATACGCTCGGACTTTCGCTCAGAGAGTTGGGCTGGAATATAATGAGTGTCTGACACGAGGCAGACATCATAAAGCGCTTACCATCGTATCGACGTCCATAGCAGTGATGCCACCGCCAGGGCTGTCCTCCCCGTTCACGCTTCCGCTTACACTAGCTCCGGGAGTGTGCGGGTGAACAATGGCGATAGGGGCGCTACGGGGTGCTGCCAAGGCAAACGGCGGATAATCGTCTTGCTCCGGTTCAAGCTCGTCGTCGCCATCACTGGGATCATTGGCGGCGTCGTCCTGGTCTGTGGCGTCTTCTGGGTAGCGCCCTCGGTCGCGAACAGCAGGAGTCTGCGGTTGGGTGGGGAGAGCGGCAAAGGAGGCGACAAGGCGCTGGAACTGAGCCTCGGACTTGACCTCGGACTCGTCTGGGGCATTCTCATTCTGGGCGAGGGCCTGTAGCCGCTTGAGCTTCAACTATCCCTTTGTTTAGCACGAATAAGACATTTAGACATGGAGGAGCATACCGGGCCAGAAAGAGAAGGGCGTCGCATATGAGCAGGCGAATCTGAGAGCATACTGTCTGCCTGAGGGGGCGACGCTCGCATAGGCAAGGCAGGGCCGAGTTTCATAGTCTGGCCTTCGCCTTCATTCTCGGACTGGGTGTGCATGGGCGGTGTCGCGTTGTCGCTGCTCGTCGATGGGCTCCGGTCGGACCACATGCGCTCGTCCACGGGTGTCATGCTGGCCTGACGTGTGACGGGTAGGCTGAAGCTCTTTGCGAGAGGGCTGATGAGTCGCTGGTCTGTCGTCGCAGACTGGGGCGAGAGCAATGAGGGGCGGCGAATTCTCTGGAATATGAGTGGGCTATTCGGCTCATTCACTTCTGAGGCAAACAATGGGCTAGTCTCCGAGATCGACGGAGTTGTAGGAAGACTGAAGGCAGCCGAGTTGTGTGGTAGAGGCATGGGGAAGCATGGGTGGGTCGTAGTAGTTTGGTGCCCGCGGCGAGTACCGAACGGACCCCGACGTGCTATAATCACCATATTTGGACGGCCTTTTCGCACGTTCTTCGTGCCTCGAAAAGACTTCTTCTCGACTCCCATCTTCTCTTCTCTTGTACAAAATGTCAAAACGTGCCGCGCCCGCAGACGCCACATCTCCGGCAGGGAAGGCCAATAAAACGGGCGCAGGGCGCCCGAGCGCCGTCGAGACGTCCGAGATGGGCGAATTCGAGGATGCCTTCGAGGATGAGCTCGAAGACGACGACGAAGAAGTCGTCGTCGACGGCGGAGAGGACGGTGCGTGCGTACCGCTTTCTTGACGCATTTTATTGCATTTGTTCAAAATGTTCATGTAGGCATGGCCGTTGACGATGAAGTAACGCCCGCGATCGAAGAGCTCGACGAGCGGCCTGGCGCGCCTACGACATTTATCCCTGGTGTCCATACTCTCGGAAAAGATGAGATCCTCGAACCAGATGACAGCGTCTACATAATGCGCCACACCTTGAACGTCACCTGGCCGTGTCTTTCTTTCGATGTTCTTCGTGATAATCTGGGCGATGGACGGCAGCGTTTCCCTGCGACGGCTTACATCGTTTCTGGCACTCAAGCCGATGCCGCTACGAAGAACGAGCTTGCCGTGTACAAAATGTCTTCGCTTCACAAAACTCAGCGCACGGCTGACTCCGACGATTCGGATGACGATGATGAGGACGACGAGCGCTTGGACGAAGATCCCGTGCTCGAGTACCGCGCTATCCCTCACCAAGGCGGCGTAAATCGTGTACGAGCTCGTCCCTTGCCCGCAGGCGCGCCGCTTCCACCAGTGGATACGCCTTACCATGTCGCGAGCTGGGCCGATACGGGCAAGGTGCACATCTGGGACGTCCGTCCTCTCATAGAGGCTCTGGACACACCCGGGTACAGTTACGACAAGACCAAGGTGCAGACGCCTGCATTCACTGTCTCGGCTCACGGTCGCGCAGAGGGTTTTGCCATGGACTGGGCATCTTCGGGTGGCGTAGCACCGACGGGTCTCCGCCTTCTGACCGGAGATATTGCCTCCAAAATCTTCCTCAGCACCTCCACTGCTAGCGGGTTCACTACCCTGGGAAGCGCATTCACGTCGCACACCTCAAGCGTGGAAGATTTGCAGTGGAGTCCCAGCGAGCCGACAGTGTTCGGCAGTTGCTCGGCGGACCGCAGCGTCCGTGTTTGGGACGTACGCTCGAAGGGTCGTCAGAGCGTCGCGGGCATCGAGGGCGCCCATGAGAGCGACGTTAACGTCATCAGCTGGAATAAGAGCACGGCGTATCTCATGCTCTCCGGCGGTGATGAGGGAGGCATCAAGGTTTGGGATCTGCGTAATGTCAAGAAGCGAGGGTCAGTCTATCTTCTGTCCGTTCGCACGTGCATTTTCTTACTTGAACTTCAGCGCAAGCGGTCCGGACCCAACACCTGTCGCGTCCTTCACCTGGCACCGCGCACCCATCACCTCTGTTGAGTGGCACCCGACCGAGGACTCCATATTCGCCGCGTCTGGCGCCGACCATCAGGTCACCCTATGGGACCTTGCCGTCGAGCAGGATGACGAGGAGAGCGGCGCAATGCAGGAGGATGGCGACACCGCCGTGCCGCCGCAGCTCTTGTTCGTTCACCAGGGTCAGAAGGATGTCAAGGAGGTCCATTGGCACCCGCAGATGCCCGGTACCGTGGTCTCGACGGCTCTCGACGGCTTCAATATCTTCAAAACTATCTCCGCATAGAGTGCTTTCATCTGTAGCTATAAGTCTGTGCCTGTTGTATGCCTGTGCGGTCTATCCCTTTGTAGCCATATCGAGGTCCTGCGCAGTCGCGCTATTCTTATCCATAACACGAGATAAGCGCCAGCCCCACTTGCCTTTTACCACCATCTTACCCTCCTCTCATGGCTTCATCTGAGTACAAATCTCTATCTCTGGACGAGCACGTTTACTCGCTCGACGCTGAAGAGAGCGAGTTTCTGAAGCAGTGGACCGGCATCTCCGATGATGCCGAGCTCAAGAATCATATACTGACCAAGCAGCGGGAGGCGTACGCCGTAGCACCGTATCCGTGCATTCGAGGATTTGGGTTCACCAAGTAAGTACGGGCGATAGATCCATATGAGGCTGTGGCAGTTGCCGATGCCTTTCCCTCTTCTTACTTACCACTGGAATCCAGGTTGAAAATCTCACGCTTATTCCCATACAAACAACTACTCCAGCTCCAGCGCGAGAAGCCGAAGGCTATTCTCCTGGATATTGGTTGTTGCTGTAAGCATTATGTCCGATCCGTTGACGGTCAAACTTGCGCTTACTTGCTTCATTCGTCTGTCTAGTTGGCAATGACATCCGCAAAGCTGTTGCCGATGGATGGCCTGCTTCGCAGGCGCTCGGAACAGATATAGAGAAAGGCGAGCAGTCCTTCGATCGCCGAGTATGCACGATACTGACGAGTCCTTTGACCTATCAGAGCTCTGGGATATAGGATACACAATTTACAAAGACTCTCCCGAAACGTTCCCTGTGCCATTCATCGTCGGCGACGCGTTCTCGCCCAGTCATTTGGATGTCATCGCGCCTTGGGCCGCACCGCCTTCCTCGCCCGCTCCTGACCTGAAGACTCTGACTTCGCTCAATCCGCTGCGAGGCCATGTATCTGCGATACATGCGTCTTCGCTATTCCACCTCTTTACAGAGGAGGATCAGGCCCGACTAGCCGCACGTCTCGCCGGCCTCCTCTCCCATGAATCCGGGAGCATGATCTTTGGTCAACATGTTGGACAGCCCGTTACCGGCAATCGCGTAGATCCGTTCAAGTCTGGCGGAGGGACAATGTTCTGCTACAACCCGGAAGACTGGGAAAAGTTGTGGGAAGGGGTGTTTTCTCAATCCGGCGTGAAGGTCGCAGTGCGGGGCGAACTGAATGAGGTACCGAGAGAGGATCAGCCGCCTGAAGCAGAGGGGAAGCAGTCCTGGCGATTCACCTGGTCAGTAACGCGGCTATAGGCGACTGTCTGTACCGGAGTTGTAGCAATACCTGTGTAGTCATATGAAGCCACGCCGGCACTAGAAGAAATACGTGTCTCGTTTTGTAGAGGTTGCACATGATTTAAGTAGCCTGTCATCTCTACTTCCGGTATACATACTCGTTATCTGCGTCTCTACACGCATGTGCTTGCGAATAGGCAGCAGAGGCAGACTTAATGGCAGATGTACACGACTATGCTGACACTTGGGGTTAGGGTTACCACGAAGAGGCTCAGGCGCCTGTTGATTTAGATCTACATACCGTGCCGCCGAAACATCGTCTACTATTCTTTTCGGTGATACCGAGGTGCTTACTACAGTATGGATCAGAAATACTGTGCGATCTATCATAGTCAATGGGTAAGATCTAAGATAGTATGGTGAGTGGTTCGGACGTCCACGCCATCCGAGTCGCGACATCAACTTCCGGTAAATGCGGTAGCCGGTCCCTGCACAGTTCCATCATGTGGTCTCTACCCCGCACTATGATATAGGTTGACCTCCTGGGCGCTCGACTGCAGGTGCTTTGCACGGCTCTTGACAACAGCAACCATGGCGAATCTTGCCGCACCGATCGACTACGCCCAAGGCTTCAAAGACCTCTATGTCACCCTTGATGGTGCTGTGGCTATCGTCACTATCAACCGTCCGGCTCAGTGCGCCCGGACTCTGGCTCTTTGCGACGCAAGCTTATAAGCGTTTCTCTACAGGAGAAATACCTTTGCTGGTCATTTGCCTCTGGAGATCATCGAGGTGTTCAGGCTGCTTGACCTTGACGACCGCATTCGCGTGGTCATACTTACAGCTGATCCCAAGGCACCTGCGTTTTGTTCTGGAGTGCGTATATAACTGCTCCAGCTGTTGACAAAGTTTCTCACTCATTAGAGATAGGCTGACTTGTCGGGAGGCTGGAAGCTCTTTGCTGATCAACCAGTGGTTGAAGTGGAGGGCTTGAAAGGTGCGCGAGTTCCTGTGATAGGCTACACAGGTCTAACAAGGTCTCAGCTTACCGCGACCGCGGGGGAAGCGTATCTCTAGCCATTCACAAGTGCCGAAAGATCACGATTGCTGCTGTAAACGGCCATGCAGTAGGCGTCGGCGTAACCGGGTTCCAGCTTCCTTTCGACTTCCGACTCATCTGGGAAGGTGCAAAGCTTGCGTTGCCCTTCACTCGCCGTGGCATATCGCCCGAGGCGTCTTCGACGTACTTCCTGCCGCGTCTGCTTGGCCACTCGCGCGCCAGCGCGTTGTTACTTACCGGCGGCACGTTCTCACCGAAGTCACCGCTGCTCGATGGTCTATACTACTCTGTGCATCCTACACGCGAAGAGGTGTTCCCGGCGGCTCTTTCTCTCGCAAAAGACTTGGCAGAAAACACCAGCGCAACGAGCGTCGCGGCCACGAAGGCACTTTTGTGGCGGGGATCCGACTCGCCTGAAGGACAACATCTGCTTGATTCGCGCTCTCTCGGCGAACTGGCAAAGCTCACAGATGCGAACGAGGGTGCTGTAGCCTTCAAGGAGAGAAGGAAGCCTGTGTTTAAAGACACTATTGGCGACATGAAGGGGTGGTACCCATGGGTACGTACGCCTTACGCGTCGTCTGCTGCTTGCTGACGCTGTTGCATCGTACAGTGGACACCCTTGCAGGTTGCGATTGAAAGATCTAAGCTCTGAGACCGAGAGAGCAAGATGGTCGAAGACGATGCCAGATAATCGTCGATTGCTTGCCATCTGCCTTGTCCAGCAGCAGCACATTCTACCACCTGTTACGGACTGCGAATTCATCCGTCACACGTTTGCCAAGTTGTCGCATTATTAGCATTGAGGCCCGAACTAGGCATGCACAGTGGTACTTGGAGCGAAAGGTAACGCAGTACAAAAGATAAACCGAACATACAACGGTCAAGAATAAAAAGGGAAGGTACAATAGTTACGTACGTTGCGGCTGAGCGAGCCGCATCCCCTCCCAGACGGCAACAGCTTCTTCGACCCAAGGTA
The DNA here is from genome assembly GCA_001632445.1 of Peniophora sp. CONT. NCBI lineage: Eukaryota > Fungi > Basidiomycota > Agaricomycetes > Russulales > Peniophoraceae > Peniophora > Peniophora sp. CONT. Next base: position 93,450 of record KV424476.1, read on the forward strand.
GGCGGAAGTACTCAGAGCGCTGTAAGTCTTCCCGTCGTAAGGTCGCGCCATCTGTAGGCCCAGAACCCATGACGGTTTCGAGGTCGCGCGCCTGACTGGCAACCCAGCGCTGCACGAAGCCGGCAGGGTCCTCAGCGAAGGCAGACAAGAAGTCGCGTTTGAGCACGGAAGCATGCATACTCTGCACCTGAATCGCAATCTGTAGGGATGGCGTGAGTTCAGTGGCCCCACACTGTTATAGTCATTCATACCTCCTCGTCGAGCTTGCTGAGCTCGGCAGTCGCCTGAGGGGACGCGTTAACAGTCACGCCCGCCATCTTCGCCTTCAGCGCCAGATCATCAACCTTGATCTGAATGTCCCATGCTTGAGGCTTGTCCGATGGCGGCGAGGTCGGATCCAGTGTGTAATGGAGCTTGATAGGATCTGCGCGCAGGACACACCTGCTCACAAGTTCGGGCAGCGAGCTGAACAGGATGACTTCTGGCGAGGCCGCGCCAAGTAAGGCGTGCAACAGCTGCTTCAGCGGTGCGTCGAGGACGATACGCCGCCGGTCGGTCTTGTCAATCAAGTTCTGCAACTTCACATAGTTCCATACGGCTTGGATCATTTCGACTTGTGTGCCCTCCTTGAGTCCAATAACGCCCGCTGAAATGATCGTTAGTCTGACTTGTTGAGAGTTGCGACGAGCATACGCACCGAGTTCTGATCGAATCTTGTATACTTCTGGGTGTTGATCCAGATATAACGAAATCCGGATGTTCGTTGGGCGGTCTCCCATGCGCCGAATGGTGTAGCCGTCGAGCGTTGGTTGGTTTGTACCTCGATGCCACTATCGCTCGGTCAGCGGAGGTTTTGGAGTGATTGATGCCATGCGCACCTCGACGATGTTACTGTCGGGGTACAGAGCTGGGTCGCGTTCAAACTCGACGATCATGTCCTTCACGAACGTCGAAAACGGCCGCGGTGCTTTATCCTTTTGTCGCGCATTGGCGGGCTTCAAGAGCCAGTGTTAGTAATACATTACAACCGGAGTTAAATATAGCCATACCTCCAACAAGCGTCCCTCGATCTTCAGTTGCCAGGCGGGTACACCCTTCCCAGTCTCGAAGTTGGGTTCGTCAGAGTTGCTCGTTTGCCACACCTGTTCGGAGACGGTATGCGAAACGAAAACGCGCAGTGTTCGAGAGGTCTTGCATGTATATTAGTACGGGTGAAGATTCGAGACCAAGCACCACGCACCGTGGCGACACGCCCCATCGCATCCTGAATTTCCGCTTTCTTCCGCATCATGGTCCAGTCAAGCTTGCGCTCCATCTCCTGCAAGTCGGAGTACATCTTCGAGTCGACTGAGAAGGCAGGGTCGGAGAGCACAGCGCCAGGCACTGTGCGGTCTACGAGCTTGCGCTTCCTAAGGATATACTTAGCGAACATTCAGCATGACAGAGGGACACGCACTTAGGCGGCTTCTGGCCTTCTGGCATAGCACTCATTGTTGCAGTGTTCATGGACAATGTTCCCGAGATACTACGCAGTTTGTTAGCCGGGAAACTGCGGGATGGGACATGATTTAGAACTGACCTGAGTGGTGGTGGGTCCAGAGGAGACGTGAATGGACCTGCGCTTGCCGCGCGGGAAAGTGAACGCGACGCGCGTGACTTGACGCGGATGCGTGTCCAGTGTATCTCGTCCTTGTCCTGAACCACGACGGAACGCACATCCGCCCTTTATCCCAAGCCATCTGGCCAGCTGAAATATCCTCAAAGTCGACAACCCTTCCAATCTCTGCCTTCTAAGCTACGGCCGCCTGTGTCTTATCCCAGGAGTCCCGTGGAAACTGTATAAGGTATGCAGTGGATGCGAATGCAGCTGCTGTATTCCTGACTAGCGTTGTTCTAGGATGCTGCCAGATGACGCTGACGGCGCTGTACACGCAAATTTACCTTACGGTAACATGTACGTGTGGCATCCGGACATCTCAGCTCGCATGCAGCAAAGTCGTGATGCGATGCGCTCTGGACGCGTTGGCATGGACTTCAGGGCCAGTCTTCTGGATGAGTCTCGCCGTCTCGCGCACGCATCGCGGGAACTCAGAAGGCTATGCAACGATTCTGTGCCCCTACTTCGCATGCCCCCAGAGATCATCGACTATATCATCGACTATCTGGTCGTCGACTGGTCCCCCTTCGGGACAACCAAAATAGATCAGCATGGCCTGCCGCTAGACGTCTGCGCTGTCGTCAGTTTGGGCTGGATCACACTCGGGCACGTCTGTCATCGTTTTCGAGGAGTTCTGCTTGGCCGCCGTCAACTTTGGGCGAGCACCGTGTGCAGTATCCCAAGCTCTCGTGCCAGAGAACAAATTCTGTCTCGCTGTGGCGACGAGCCTCTCGATCTACGTGCGGATTATTCGTCGGCGGGTGCCTTGATTCACCCCGCTGCAATGGCGTTCGCCCTCCGACATCTTCCACAGGCCAGGCGACTCACTATTCACGAGACAGGTTCGGCTGCGGTGCATATACCATACCTCGACACAGTCGAATCTGCCTTGTTTTCTCAGTACGAACTCCCTCATCTGGAAATGCTGGAGTTGGACATAATTGCCACCCCTGAGCGGAACGCAATCTCAACTCCGGACGTATGCGAGCTCCCCAATATGATAGCTCCTCGTCTCACGTCACTGCTTCTGTGCAACGTCCTCCTGTCATTCCCCCCCGGAAACCTCACATTCCTCAGCATCACATTCATTCGCCCAACTTACTTGTATAAATCCGCTCAGTTCCACAATATTCTCCGCCAGTGTGGAAAGTTGCAAGTACTAGAACTCAAGCACTGCATACCCTTGCCGTTATTCCGCCTTAATGAAGAGCCGCATCCCACCCTTTCGATCCCATCCTTGAAACGGCTGACGCTAATTGATGATGCCAATCGTTGCATTGATCTGTGGAGTTCTATGGAAAACATTGGATCGACGGCTGTCTCTTTGTGCCTAAATAGAGAGATTTTGCAACCCGCTTTCAGCTCATATCGAGCAACGAGTGAAGGGCTCCGAGCGCTCCACGAGTGCTGTGATGAGCTCAAAACCGCCGCCCGCACAGGGCTTGAACAGCTTATAACGTCCGAGCGACTGCCGAGCGGTCGCTCCAACGAGCGCCACTTCTTTCGTTGCGGACCGGCTGAAAGCGCGGTTGCAAAATCTCTCTAATGCCGTCCAGAACACCTTTACGGTGGAACGCTCGCACCTCCAGGTGGTTTCAACCGTCTTCCACGTTCCAGAGGCCATGCAACCTGCTTTGGGGCTGAGCATATTCGACTCTAACACAGATAGCTCTGTCATCGTGCTCTTTACCGAACGCCCAGGCGCTCTGAATCCAACTTGGACCGGGATTTTCCGAGAAGGATTCACAGAGCAGTACAACATCCGGTTCAAAGGAATTGTCGGTGGCCCTCCACATTTCATGCATTTATTGTCACGCGCGTCAAGTGCAGTAAATCCGCATACGATCACCACGTTGGAGCTCAGCAGTGTATTCCACTACGAACCGCCCTCTTGGTCTGCCGCCCTCGCGCCTTTCGGCGAGGTGCATACACTGTACATTGAATCCATGTTTCGCCCTGCGATGCTCCTGTCCCTCATAGCGCCAGAACAGAATGCGAGCCCAGAAACTCCCTTGATCTTGCCGAAGCTACGATTTCTCTGGCTTTCAGTCCTCGACCTACGCGTGATGAATGACCATCTCGCGGCGCTGGACCGCTTCTCTTTCAGCCGCATCTTCTCGTCGCGCATACAACAAGGCACACGCATCGATCATCTGCGCATAAACAAACTGGTCATAGACAAGATGCTGGCAGAGAACGTCGTACTTCCGCGCTTGCGTGCTTTGGTACCTGTGGTGGAATGTGAGAGCATCATCGGAGGTACGCTAACTCTCGTTACTGAAGAGCGCAGACGCTAACTGTTACTCGCAGAGTAAATGGTGTAACACGGTGTAACATCATCATATATCCTATAGATGCAGCATACAACCCGATTTATGACATAAAACCAATCCTTATCGAGGTTATTGCTTGATACGACGACACATTACACGATGTCCGCCTTCCTTCCAATCGCTAAGACAAGGTCAAAGATGTAGTGTGAGAAAGTACAAACGTCAACTCACTTGACCTGACAATCTCTCGAGCAGTACCGCGTTTCTTTACACCCCTTGCATACCTGTAGCGGCTTGTCCGAAGGTTTCGTGTGCGACGGGCATGGCGCCCACGAGCACATGCGCGCATGCCGAGTCTCGAACCGGGTACGTGCCTTGACCTCGTCAAGCTCGAGCGTCTTGCCCAGTCGCTCCCAACACTCTACTAACATAACATAGCTAGCGCGTGTGATCTGCGTGTACCGTGCACCTCGAATGCTGCGCATGTTCTCGTACCATCGCTCGCGGGCGATGTCCTTGTAAGACTGTAGGAAGCGTTGATCTGTGATCATTCTCATGTGTGCAGTGCACCACTCGCGTAGGAACGGTTCGAACAGCTCGTTGAATACCACCATGTCTGACATCTCGAAATGAGCCACAGATCGTCTGGTGAAAAGGGTAGAGAAAAACTTACCGCCATTGACCGTGTCATAGACCGACCCGAGGGCTTGCATGCCGACGATTGCACACTGAACTGCCCTCTCCTGCAGGAAGAATATGTCTTCGCCTGGCGGCATCTCTGTCTTGCCCACGAAGAGCCCGACGATAGCAGTACTACTCATCGTAATTATTAGACTATTCCCTTGATCGAATGAGGGCTAGACGTACTGTATGAGACCCATGCAACAGTTCACAATCCGGATGTTCGTCTTCCAGTCCTGGATGATCGACGTGCCTTCTTTGCTCTGCCTACGCAACGCCTTCATGACAGACGGCGCCAGAGTGAAGTTCCAGAACGTTTTGCGAGTGTCCATGTTGGTCCTGATGATCGCGTCTGCTGTCTGCAAGACCCGCCGCAAACTTTCGTCCTTCATCTGCCCGTGCACAGGTCCTTCGATGGATACGCGCACAGTCGTCAAGATCTTCTCCAAGCCTATTGCATTGATAACTTCCGGCATTGTCACTTGCACGGTATCAGTACCCATAGCACCGCGCGTCTCGTCAACAAAGGACAGGAAGGCGGATAGCCCCGTGCCTTCGCCGAAATGGGTGAGCGAATTGCGAGACTGCGCCGTCCACGAGAAAAGTGCGATGTACGCAATCTTCGTTCCAACAAGGTCCCCGTGCATCTCACTGCGTGCTGAATGTGAGTGCATGCATATCCACATAGAGTCTGTACGCACTACTTGTACCGGTAAGATCGCTCGATGAAATGCGCTAACTTTTCGATCGTCCTCAACCGCCGGTCAGCGTCAGCAGCGGCAGAGAGGACATCGACCCGGTGGTCCCAGATAGCGTGCCACATGAGTTTCGTCTTTTTCAAAAACTTGGTAACGAAGGCGCGCGGGAGAGGGTCGGATCCAGGACCTCCACGCGGAATGGATGCCTTAGGCTCGACGTCGTAGATCAGAACTTCTATGAACCCATAGAGACAGTCTAGTACCGCCGTAGCCCATGCCTAACGAAGCCATGAACATGTCAGTCGAGGAGACAGGTCACTCAGAGCTGAGCACCTACAGGTGGCTGTTCGAAGAAGTCCTTCGATGCGATGATGTCTATGAGCAGCATAGGCAGCTCACTCCCGATGCACGCGCGCCAGAGCTCTTCACCGAGAGCCTTCACAGTTTCCACGTTCCGGTTGATATCCCAGAGTTCCTCAAGCCTCGGCGGCCACTGCCAGTCATCGCCATCGCGAAAGCTGAAGCGGAAAGAGATCACGTAGATCGCTGTCATGAGCTCGCCTCGTGCAGACATGGGCGCCGGCCCTCGGTTCTGGAATAACGAGCGAAAATGCTCTATGGTCGCAGAAGGGCCCTCACGGAGGCGTTGGTCAAAGTCCAATAGTTGTGGGTCCGCATTAGCAAACGCCAGTGCGGTCCTCGAGTACTTTGGGGCAGAAGACATGATAGCACGCGTCGGTTGATGTGAAGGACAACTCAAAAATCGTTCAAGACCGGCTTATCTAAACTGCCAGCACGAAAGAAAAGTGGGACACGAATGTTCCCTAGAACTACTAGTGCCAGTAGGATAGCCTCTCGAGCAGAAATACTAAGGAGCAAAGCAAGAGGGTCGGACTGCAGACGTCGAGATGGTGGTTGGAATGAAGCCACGACTTGTGTGGCGCTCACCGTCTCCGCCCGCCCATATGCTGCGCGATGTTCGGTCACCGAATTTGCAATTGGGTGATCTCCGTGCGGCGAGCGTTCTCCTCGTCTTGTTTGCATACAGGGTGCTATTGAGTATCACACGGTCAGTGCTGCTACCAATGTACTAAGTATCTGCGTAGTTCTAAGTGCCTATATTGTTAGTGCCGATCAGCTGTTCGGGCGAGTCCGTCGAGGACACAGACAATTTCGGTGTATGACGAGGGTGAATGGAATGAGCAACAGTATGATATACAAGACGTTTGTCCGTGGTCGTAAACTTGTACAAGTACTGTATACATTCTGAGTGAGTGGCATGAGCGGTTGAAGTGAATACGACGGCGCGTACCATGACAGTGTCAGATGCATCAGAACATGGGTATAATACAGAACAAGATATCTTCAAGCCGGGCATGCCATCTTAGATCTGTTGTGACTCCTCGTCCTCGTCCTCCTTCACGCGCAACACCTTGACCCACTCCTTATAGTTGAAGTTGCCTTGCCTGTCCGTAAAGGAGCCCTCCAGTAATCTGTCGATCTTCATTGCGAACCCCAGTCAGCATGCCCTTCTCTGCAAAGTATGAAGGTATTGCGGATGCCGCACCTCGCGCTGGTCCATCCTGTCCCCCGTCTCGCTCAACCACTTCCGCATCTCCTCCACGCGCACGGTCCCCGAGTCATCCTCGTCAAACGATAGGAATGCTTCGAGTAACTCGGCCTCCGCGTCAAACTCGAATAGACGCTCGCCCATCATCGTCAGAAACATCGCGAAGTTGACGCCGTCTTTGTCGTCAAGTGATGCCGAGCGCTCGTGCCCTTGGTCGCCCGGGCGCGCGGAGAGCAGTTCATCCATCATTGCTTTAGACGGTGTAATACCTGAGAGTATCCGTTAAAGGAAGATCGCAACACAAGGCAGAAGCGGCGCGCACCAAGACTGTTGAAAGTGTCTCTTAGGTCTTGCTCAGTGATAACGCCGTCTCGGTTCTGGTCGATGAGGGAGAAGGCCTCCTTGAACTGTTGCACCTGCGACGGCTGAAACATGGCGAATACACCAGACGGTTCCCTACGCGCTCGAGACTTGGCAGACTTGGTCGCCTTTGAAGGCGTCAGAAGCTCTCCGTAGCGTGATGACATGGTGGATGGTAAAGTCGGATGCGATGCGAGCTCGGTGGCGTAGGCAGATGAGCGCAAGAGGCACGGACAGGCTATGATCTCGACTTCGCGGTCCGAGTATGCTTGATCCTTCGCCATGTGGGCGATCGGTAACTCAATGGAACTGTTTGTGATTGTAGGTCCATTATATACAGAATTGCAGAATCTTACATGTCAGAACGCTGATAGCTCTTGAACGATGCAATTAACGAGATGATGAGTATAAGTTACTTGATACGCCGGTAAGTGCAATGGGCCAGTTCAATGAATATGAGTACAACAACAAGCAATTAGAGAACTACGTCTCGGCCTCCTCTTCCTCCTCCTCCTCCTCCCTACCTCCTCCAGCCCCCTCCTCTTCATCTGACAGATGATCCGGCAGCGGCTGTCTCTGCACATGCTGAGGCTGTCCCTGCTGTTGTTGTTGAGCAACCTGAAGCGGAATGCCCTGAGGAGGCGGAATCAGGCCCTGCTGTACAAGGTAGCCCTGTACCTGAGGGCTCATGAGCTCGTTTGTGAGATTCACAAGCGTCGTCTCGAGTGCGGCGATGACTAGCGGGTTGAAGGGGAAGCCTGTCCGCCCGAGTGCGCGAATGTGATCGAACATGACTCCGTTACGCTCCCAGCGTTCGCGCTCAAGTCGTTCCCTCTCTCCAGGCGGTAAGGCAGCGTGAGGCATCGGGATACCAGGAGGTGGTGGCGGCGCAGTTCCTCCCAGACCTGGAGGTGGTGGCATGGACATAGAGGGGAAATGCGGGTAAGTTGGGGCAAAGTGCATCGGCGGCTGTTCGGGAGGAGGGGGTACGCTTGGACCGGGCGTCAAGGTCGCCGAGGATGGTGGGGAGATTGCCGAGGGTCCAGGTGCATTATTCAAATCGTTGGGTGACTGCGAGGGAGGAGGTGCGAGCCCTGGAGGCTGTGGCAGACCGTTGGTCTTGTGATTGGCACCGTCCTTGCGACCTCTGCGAGTGTAGGGCAGATTCGCGAGACCGATTTCATGACTGTGCTGGGAAATATAGCATACGCGAATTTCGTCGGTATGGTGGTAGGTCTTGTAGCTGATGCTCGCCCCGCAGCCTGTCCCCTCCAGCTTCCGGCTCGGCACCTTCCGCACCCTCTCCGGATACTTCTTCACATACTTCTTGCGCCCCGTCCGACAGTGCCGAGCGCACACGAGCTTGACATGCTCTTTGAAGCGCGGGGGAACGGCCTTAGAGCCGTGCGTATCGCCCTTGACAAACTCGACGACATTGTCGTCTTCCTCCTTGGCACGCCAGACCAAGAACGCCTCCAGGTTCTCAAACACGAGCGTGTACCCGTCGTCCATATCGCCAGAGCCGTATGGTCCGCGCCCATTGCGTGAGCCCGAATTGTGGGGGACACCTTCAAGCTGAATATTCAGGTTGCTCCCGTCGGCGGGTGGGGGAAGTGGGCCCGGGGGAGGGAACGCATATTGCGGGTGCACCTGCAGCGGCGGAGTGGGCGTGGTCGACGGGCCATCGAGGCGGAAATTGAGAAACGACGAGCCCATCGGACGGTGTAGAGACTGGCCGGGCTTTGGTTCGAATCGGTCCTCCTTTTGGTCTGACCGGGTAGTTTGTTGCGAAGTTGTTGGGGCCACACTTTCGCCTATGAACTACGCAATTTCCCACGACCGCCCGATGAGTAAATAAGATGACGAGTATGCAAGTAGTCCAATGTCTGCACGCTATGTATGTACATATGCCAGATGAGTAGTTCCTATGGTGATGTCCATGATGCAGCATTAGGTAGGTCTAAATAAAATGTCCGCTGGAGGCGAGCTTATAGCACAAGGGCGCCGCCAACAAGCACGCCAGACGCAGCGGCGAGAAAAGAAAACATAGCTGCAGCAGAGACCATAGGTCCCATTGCAGAGCTCGCAGCTGCCGTCGTAGAGCTTGAGGATGCCTTGGGCGTAGCAATCGCCGAGGTCGGGTTGTAGGTCACACCATTCGCAGTAGCGGCGACTTCGAAGACGCTGCCGTTGCCGTACTCATAGTACTGCGGACTATTATTAGCTTAGCGCTGATATCGAGGTAGCAAGAATACGCACGTCCACGAGCATGAAGTTCGGGTTGCGCCCATACTCAGCGGAGCAGGTCGAGACCTGCTGACCAAGGGAGCCCGTACCGCTGACCGCATTGGTCGTGTTCAAGGCAGAGATGTCGGGCGTGAAAATCGTCGTGCCGAGCAAATTCGTGGTCTTGTCGAGGAAGTGGTTAATCAGGTACATCGACGTTGAAGTATCGCCGGAGCTTCGAGGTATATGTCAGGCTGTTGTCTGCCAGTTTACAGGGAGACCCTACCTTCGATTAACCGCACAGTCGAAACTTGTGTCCGTGACATCGAACGCGGTCTCCCAGATGTTGGTGAACTCTACAGGCAAGGGTCAGCGGACTTCCTATATTCAACATACGGAATGTTACCATACCATCGATGATGTATGGCACGGAGGTAAAGTCCGCCTTGAAGTCCATGAACGTGATGAGGCGAGTACCGTTGTCAATGAGAGATCCGAGAGTCGGCCACTGGCTCGCAGGCAGACTTGATGCGGTTGGGGAGTAGGAGAGTGAGTCGACTCCAGCAGCTTGGAAGACGCTGCCGAATTGTGTTGCGGGGAGATCATCGATGTTCACAATTAAAAGGGAAACCACTATAATTAACATTAGATCATTCCATACTGGGCGTCTTAATTGCCATTTACTGACCGTCGTTAGGGTTGGAATCGATCCAGGATTTGACTGGGATCAAGCGTCTAATTGAGAATAATGATTGGCGCGTTGAAAGTGTGGCAACTCACGAGTCCCGAGATAATCTTGCAGCGAACCTCCATCGAGCAGACTCTGCGCACGTGCATAAGCATGAAAGACACATGGGGAGGCAAGCAAACACGTACACAGCTGGAATGACAGAGCTCAATAGTGCCGTCCTTATTGTGCGCCTGGACTTGCAGCATGCGGACGCCGTCGTTGAGCTGCTGAGTGACTGTCGCTCTGTGAGTACCCATTACTATGACACAGTATGAGATAAACGCACTGTCATAGTCCTGGTTGGCAGCCGCTGCAATACGAGGTTCGTTAACCGCTGGACTCTCCTCGTCAAGTCAAATAACTTACTGACGCCCGTCCCGACAGCATACGAGTCGTGTGCGCCAACAAACGTGATGTTCCCGAAGCTACGGTCGCATAGCTAGCAGTAGGAATAAGCGACATGCATTTTCTGCAAGTACTGCGCACGCACCTCAGAGAAGCCGTTGCAGGTGGTTGCCCGCCGTAACGGAGTTGCCGCTTGAGCCGTAGATAACAAAAGAGAGAGAGCGGCCGGCGCTCCAAGCGACAGCGTAGATGAGAACATGGTGGTGGAGAGAAGAGAAAGAACGTGGTGCACTGGTGCTCGGACGGGGAAGACAAGCCTGCCGAGAACTAAGTTTGTCACAAGTTGGAGGTAAACAAGCGCGCAGCACACTGCGCGGCGCTTTCTTCCGCCCGCTCATCGCACTGTATCACTCAGGGCTATATACCATGTCTCCTACCCTGCCACCCGAGCTCTGGGTGCACGTCTTTGGCTTCGTGAACTCTGGACCAGAAGCTCGCGCGGATTATATTCCTTTCGAGGCGGGGATCTTGAGCGACGATGTGGGGAAGCGGGTCAAAGCTAATCTACGCGACCGCCTGTCGTTGATCAGCGTCTGCAAGCTCTGGTACAGGCTCGGTAAACCCACGCTATATCACGATGTCATCGTGCGGGGCGAGTCGAGCGCTCTCGCCGATGTCTTATCGGCCAAGTCTACAGGCGACTCGGACTTGCCGTTCGGCGGCTGCGTGCGGAGCCTCGAACTACCGTTCATACAAACTACCACATCGAATGCGGGCCCATACACTAGCGAGACTATCTTAGGATCCTGTGCTCATCTCGAGCGTCTCACTCGTCCCCCATCGTCATCTACCGAAGTCTTTGGTCTGCAGTTCGAGTTCCCTATGCCGATCACTCAACTGCCCGCCCTCCGCCGCTTGGACTGGTGGCACAACAACTTTGCGTACCGCACAGGCGGCATCAATGCACTTCCTGACGTTCTCAAAGTTGCTCCGAACCTCAAATACCTGTCGCTCGGTGGCGAGATGCTACCCAACACAGCGATGCCCGCTCCGCTTTCCCTCCCGCACCTACAGACGCTCCGCGTGCGAGGCATTAACCCCATCTACGTTCGGCAGCTGCGCAATTGGGACGCGCCCGCACTGCGCACCATCATACTCGAAAGCCTCACGCATCCGTACACGTTCCCACTCCTATGGGATACGATACCCGCGAACCAGATCGAGAATGTCGAGCTCGGCGCACACCTGCACTTCCTCGCCCGCGACTACATCGCGCTCGTCATCAGCGGTTGCTCGAATCTACGAGAGCTCAGTTATCGCATCTTCTTCGCCGCTGAGCCCAAGTGGGGGGATGCGGAACCACACAAACACTTGACGCGCGTTCGCTGGCAAGCGTTCGCGAACCAAACTATGCCCGTGGAGAGTGTATGGTACTGGATCTGGATACATGCCAACGCGTTTATGAACCGCACGTTGTTCCCGACGCTCGAGGAGATCGTCCTCCATGGCGAGGAATGGAGCACGCTCGGAAACGAGCTCGAGCCGGCGGCCGTTGACGAGATGAAGCGATTGAAGAAGGAGCTGAACGAGAAAGGTATCACGCTGACGGTGCAATAGAACTTTCCAAATCAAAGTGAATATATACTTTTCGTCAATGTATTACTACTGTAGAGCATCGTCTCATTTCCTATCGCCTTTCAGTCGACGACACTGGGCGCGATGCCTTGCTTTCCATTCCCTGTGATTGAGTTCAACAGGGAACAAACGACGCAGGCGATGCTGTAGCACGCACCTGCGTTGACACTCGGGAGAACAGTAATAGGCCTCTTGACATCCTTTGCACTTTGACTGTGGTGCCTGGGCAGGCGTAGCATGATATTGGCAGGAGGAGTTGAAGCACATCCGGTCGGTCAGGAGATATTTCGTGGGATTGGTCACCCCGATTGATAGACCGATGGCAAACCAGATCCGGCTTATATGAGCGTACGCAGGCTCGCGTCCGTACCTAGAGGAGGTGTCCTGTATATCTCCCGCATCGACGAACCAGCCCTTTCGTCCCGCCAAAGCATAATGGTGGGAGAATTGCGCTGCGCTCCCCGTTGTTGAATTGGAATTCTCAAGGACGGTCCTGCTACTCCTTTCAGCCAAGGAGAGGAAACGTATAGCATGAGTGGCAATCGCTGTGAGAAGCATGAGCATTGCCCGCAAACACCTCATCAAAGTAGGACCTACCGTTCCCGATAGAGACGCCTTTTTGTTTGGGATCAAGTACTAATCGGTCTTTAAATTCTAGAGCATGGAGCAACATCTTCACGGCTACTGCTTGCATTGTGTAGAGCAACGCAGCTAAGCTCTGGGCCTCATCTTGCTTCAACCATGCGATCCAGTACTCCGGTAGCCTGTAGAGTAAGTACATTGTTAGGCGTTCATCCTGAGGAATGGAGAGGTATGCACAATAGACATTCGAAGAGGTCCACCCAGATTTGCATGGAGATGTACCACTTCTGCTCGAATGGTCCACCCTTGTTCTCTTGCCTCATCAAGGCAACAAAGAACCGTCTGATGCTCGTTGTATCCGTATCCGGAGCGCGCAGAACGTCGCTGATTTTCGGAACCTTCGTGAATTTGACAAGAACATCCAAGCACGACGCCAGATACTCGTTGGTGAAATGCGAGTCGGACATGATAGCACTGAGCGCCCTGACAATACCATTTGCCCCGACAGCATCAACCTGTGTTGCACACCACTCTGTGAAACGTGTCCCCGCAAGACTCCGCTCAACAGCGGCAATGACGGAGGTGAATGCCACGGAACCGGTCGCCACAAAGGCTATTTCTAGGTTGAATAGATCGATCTTGGTCATAGTCCAGAGAGCAAGGTGAGCTGCCTTCCCCTCCACGAAGAACCGCGTGTCCAGATCGCTATGTCCGACACGAATCGTTAGCAAAAACGCAGCGCGATACGGAGCATGGGACATACTACTGCTTGTGTATACGCACAAGGTCGTTGATAATCGTGTCCAGAAGAGCAATGCTGACACGCTCGACTACTTTATCCTTACTCATCCATAAAGCGGACAGCATCTCGTCAATCTTCAAGAAGTACGAATTGGCAAAGGACGTGGGTATGGATCCACAACCTTGGGCATCTTTTGCGAGCACTCCGCCAGCCCATACGTATCCAAACGAATGGATACCGCAAAACGCAAGACGGGCCAACTATTTCGATCATTGAATTCGGGTACGCCAGTAGTACCAGAACTTGATGTACATACCGACGAGTTGAAACTACCCTCGCGCACGATGGCGTCAAGCCAAAACAGAGGAAGACGGCTCCCAACAATGGCGCTCCAAATGTCCGCCTTTACGCTCGCAATCGTCTCGACATAGGGGCCGTCGAAAAAATCATGATGCATGTTTCTAAGGCTCGTCACGTTCAACTGCGCTTGAAGGACCGAATCAGGCTGATTTCGCCAGTCCCTATACGTCAGTTCGAGGATTAAGACCTCAGTCGATAGCAGAAACTCTGTCTTGACGTCGGAAGAAGTGTGCCGATTGGCGTATAGGGAGCGATAGCGATCGAGAGCTGCGTCGGGAGTTGCATGTAGAGTGCGACCAAAAGCCCGGCGAACTGACCAATGCGGGTCTGGAGTTGCTGATGTCTCTGTAGAAGAATACATTTCAAGGCTTGGGCGAGATGCGTGCAGGGGTGACCGCTTGGCAAGAGTTGTCGTAGTCACTGATCAATGCAAAAAGCAAACCTCGAGCCGCGGATGCAAGGACGCGCCACGCGCGTACCGATTTCTCCCACGGTACCTTTCCTCGTACGGTCACCCCTTCCTCTCACTACTTGCCAAAACATGATGTATGCAGTTACCATGTATACATCTAGCCTGACTGTGAGAGATCTGAGACGTGAACTCAAAGATCATTTGTTCGGAACCAATGGTGATAGTACCGTGGTGTCTGGCGACTCAATTACCCAGTCAATGATGTACGGCCATCACTGCTCACTCCCACTGAATATGTTTACAGTTTAGTATAGACAGTCATGTGAGTCAATGGAGATGATAACGAACCTTCACCATAACGAAACTTGGAACACCAGTGGCTTTCTCGCCCTGCGCAACCAGCCCGTCCGAATCCACATCTCCTTCGCCCATTATTACCGGCTCAATAAGCTAGAGGTAGATGAACTCAGAACTATGACGTCCAGAACACGGTAGTATCTGCTCACCTGAAAGCCAAAATGCACATATATGTCTCGGGATTTGGGAGTGGTGGCCTCGAGATGAACGGGATTTGACCCGATTGTTTTGAACCGCTCCCTGAGCATCATGGAAGTATACCCTAAGATACGTGAGAAGATGCATTTACAAATCAGAGATCTATACTCACCGAGACCCTCATATTCTGGGTCGGTGGAGACGATACCAAGATACCACGCGTCTTTCAATCCTAACCCGCGTGTCCGTAATGCTTGTTTCGTGACCTTCTCGGTCCGTGGCAGGAAATCCAGTAACATACGCTTGTGTGCCACATCAGAAGATACCGAATAATCAGCCCATCATTCAAACGTACCGTGATTGACTTCAACCCCCACGCCCTCCAGACCCTAAAGATTCGCATGCGCAACATGAAGAGGGGGCTAGGGTCTGCTGTCTTGCCGGGCTCTACCCAGCATGTACAAGCAACGATCTTCTCTCGTCCATCAACTTCAATAACCACAACGTCGATTTGGCCGCAGAACAAGAACTGACGAGCAAGAGACCACTGGAAGTAGCGCATATGCTCCAGAGCTTTCAGTTCTCCCGGATCCTCAGTATTTGCGCTGGAGACCGCCCGTAGCGTGCCGCCCTTTACCCAGTGGAAAAATGGGTCCCGCGCAAAGCTCCGAGCTAGCAGTGAAGATAATTCCTCAAGGTCGGCCTCTGTAGCCCTTCGAATGCGGGCCGGAGTCGTCTGAGAGGAAACCATGGCCGGATGCTGAGAACCCTGAGATTAGTTGGGTGTTCAAGTTCGAACGAGCGATCTTTATAGCTGTATAGCCGATACCAAACGGTGATGTACTGCGATGCATCAGTGGTAAAATCGACGCTGAAACGCTGAGAATCGGAGGCAACGGGGAACTCGGTGGTAGCAGCGATACGTGTCGCTCGGAGACCAACTCATGAATTTGTTGATGTGAGTCTGACCGCGTACGAACTGCGTATGGCTCATACCAGCACTTATACATGCTTCAATCGGTGACCTCCGAAAGGATAAGGTAGACAGAACACAAGCCGGACAAGTGTACAAGGCCATAAGAGGTGAACGCAATGCATGTCGACCGACGCCACCCATCTGTCCCGCGGTGACGGCTCTCAGTCACCATGAGGTAGTAAGTACTCTAAGATACTTTCGGCTTGATTCTACGGCATTGAACCTTGTGCCTCTCTTTCCAATCGCTATCGAATGACGTCAGGTCTTTTGCGCTGGGTATAAAACAGTCATTATACGCACTTCCTTTGACACTCGCGCGAGCAGTACCGAACCTCCTGGCATCCTTTGCATATAAGCAGCGGCTTCTCAGATGGCGTGCGATGGTATTGACAGGGTTCACTTGAGCACATTCGATCAAAATGGAGTCCAGCGAGGGTGCCGATCATGGACCATGTTCGCATGAGAGGACCGTAAGCAGCTTCATGGCCGAGCCGCGATCGCACTACGTGCAATTGGCTAGCCAGGCCGACCCATTTCTCTCGTGCCACGTTAACATACTCGCGTTTAATCGCTAGTGCGCTGTATGAGCGGTTGTCTATATGTTTGTGGATATTCGCGATCCACGCTGCTGTTTGGTCGTAGAATGCTGTTGCAACGCGACATAGAACTGTGAACAACATGAGGCAGGCTCTCAACGGGCGGATATACCAACAAACGTACTGGCGTCAGGTGTGCCTTGGGTTCCCGACGGGACTGTTATCCGTGACCGATGCTCCAATGCTCGCAGAATGAGCCCGGCACCCGTCAACTGTGTGGAAAAGATACTGTAGCCAATTTTCACGGTCATATCTAATGCGACACTCTCATCATGGAAGGCTGGTAATCTGATAACGTCGGCGCTATGAAGCATGATCCGGAAGTAAGAGTGAGACGTACAGGTGAAGGCGATAAATGTGCTCCCAGACAGCAAGACTATGAATTGCCGAGTGCTCAAATGATCGCGGTGGTTTCCCCAGTCTGACCAAACCGGTGTTGAGCTGTCGGTTGAGGACCAGAGAGCACTGCCGTAAAAATTCGGACGGCGCATACACTACCTGGACCCCACATTGGTCTGGCAGTAGGGACGCTATATTATAGAGAGTTTGTACGGCGATCGCCAAGATTTCGTCGACCAGAGTTGATATAAAGACAACTGTGCGCAGTGCAGCCATGAGGTCCTTTGCGCCGATGCTCTTGACGACCTCGGACATCCACGCTTGAGGCGCATCTCTTTCCATGACTGCGTCGAATACGTGTCGGAAGGCATGGAAGCAAGAAAGTGAAGCAAGCCGTCGACCGTTTCCATCCAATCGATGTCTGTTACTCATACTCCAAAGGGCAACATGGGCAATCTTGCTGTCGATGAGTAGCTGGCGGTCGAACTCGCTACATGGCGTCCAGTCAAATCAGAGATGAGTCTTGTGACTATGATGCTTGTACGCACTAGACTTGACGGATTTGCACCATCTGATCAGTGAATCCTTCCATGAAAGTGATCACATGCGCTTCGACGGCCTCTTTACAGTTCCAACATACAGAAAGGATGTCGACGCATTTCAGGAAGTGGGCCAGAGCGAAATCAGCTGGAACAAGATTTCGACACAGCGAAGGTGTCGAAGCCTCGAGGATACTTGAGGTCCACGGGCCGCCTAGGGCAAAGAAACATTGGAAGACGAGGTTGGCATGCTGCTTGAGTGATCAGAGAAGAAGAACTCGCGCGTGTAAGTATAAACACCTTTGTCACCACAGTGCCTTCTTCCACGATGATATCTGCCCACAGCATTGGTATCTGAGAATCGATGAGGGCATTTAATATGTCCACATTCACGTCCGCTAGTGTGTTGATGAATAAGCCCCTAGACGTAAGCTCTTCATGTGAGAGTGAGTCCCAGTTCTTGTATTGGAAAACGAGCTTCAGCGTCTCGCTAGCCAGTAGAAACTCGCGCTCGTAATCGGGGGATGAGTTGCGGGCAATGCAGAAAAAACGGTAGCGATCCATAGCAGCAGTCGGCGCCGAATGCAGATAGCCACTGAATTCACGACATCGATCCCAATCCACCGACATCCGTTCCATGGTGCGTACAACCATCGGGGAGCCGTTGGGTGGCATAGTGCAGGAGAAAATCCGTTTGCGGCGTAGTCGGAGTGCGAGAGAGTTTGCCAGCTATGATGGCAGGACGAAAGCGAGTGGCACCCTGAGCGCGCGACCAAAAGACGCGTTGCGCTTCCAGCTGTCTCACGGCACTTTTCTTCGTGCCTCCACCTTCCACTCCTCCCCGCACAACCGCGCACAATGCCGCTCAAAAACTCTCTGCACCGGAGGAACCATAAGGAGCGCTCGCAGCTCGCTCACCGCCAACGGCTTGGTATCCTTGAGAAGCACAAGGACTATGTCCTGCGTGCGCGCGACTACCACTCCAAGCAGGACCGGCTCAAGCGGCTGGCGCAGAAGGCGGCGGAGCGCAATAAGGATGAGTTTTACTTTGGGATGAACAAGCAGCGCACGGAGGTATGTTATTATGTTGATATCTCATCTCATACAGCGTAGACTAAAGCACGAATAGGGTGGTGTGCACATCCATGACCGCGGCAATGTAGCGCTACCGGCGGACATCATCAAGGTACTCAAGACGCAGGACGAGAACTACGTCCGCACGATGCGTGCGTCGGGGACCAAGAAAATAGAAAAGCTTCGCACGCAATTGGGCGCGGACGCGGGTTTGCGTGCACCTGGCGCGCTTGAAGGTCTTGAGGAGGAAGAGCTTGAAGTGCTACGCGAGGCCGGCATTATCGCGGGTCCGTCGGGTGGTAAGAAAGGAAAGAAGCGGAAGGCAAGCCACATTGTGTTTGCAGAGGACGAGGCGGAAGGTACGTGTTCTAGTGCTCATTTATATGTGTGTCTAATGTTGGTAACGCAGCGCGCCAAACTGCAGCTCAATTGAAGGGCAAAGGACGAGCGAATGGAACAATGGAGATGGAAGTAGATACGCCGGCAAAACCGGCTACCAGTCTAGGGTGGAAGGCGTCGGATGCGAAGGGGAAGAAGAAGGGGAGGGTCGAAGTAGATGCAGACGAGAGTGATGGTGACAACATTAAGGAAGATGAATCTCAGGATCTGTCGGCAGTACGTCTATCGAGATATCTGCCCGTCTTTATTCTGACGGAAATTCAGGCTCATCGCACTCGGCTGCTGAAAGAGTTATCGGCACGATTGCATCGGGACCGCATGCTAAGATACGCCGCACGCGAATTGGAGATGCAGCGTCTATTGATGGGCAAAGGCGGTGGGAAGAAGCTTGCGGGTGTGCAGAAGGTGGATGACGAGGACGATGGGGACGAGTCTGACGACAGCCTCGATGATCGGCCGCGTGCTACAAAACAGGTTGATGAGAAAGTGTACAAGCCTCGAGTGTACAAGTGGAGGTCGGAGAGAAAGAGATGATCGGCTTCGGAGCAGGGGCGAGGTACAACCGTACAAAAGACGTGATGTCACCTTCATTTTGATCTAGCTACTTGTACCGCTTCCCGCATCTTTGCCTTGCCTTTGACTTCCATCACCCACCCATTACACTATGCCTATCGCTGCTGCTGTTGCGAAATACGCCTATCAACAGGCCGCGGGTGGCGGAGGCAAGCCTCATGTGCGCGGCGTTCCTCATACGGCGATAGCCCCTATTGAGCTCTCTAGTCCTCTGTAACAGAATGGGTAGACATCCTCACGGGCGTCACCTACGATGGCGACGCATATGACGGGTAAACACCTCGCTATCGCCTATGATAACCTGATGATCTCAGGCTATTCCAGCATCCCGGAACTCATTGACTCTATCAATATTCAACCTGCGACAGGGTCTGTCGTCGTTCCATCTATAGCGATAGCAGCCACTAATCTATGCCCGAGCAGGATAGCAGAGGCCTCGCGTGCGATCCGCAAGAAGATCAAGCACGGCAACGCGCACAACCAGTACCGCGCGATGGTGGTGAGTCCGCCACCGCTTCCCATGCCTCCACCGGCTTAAGCGCGCTTAGATCCTCAATGCGCTCGTTGAGAACGCCGGAGAGAAGTTCCAGAGTGCGTTTGCTTCCTGCTACTCTCTATCCTGCACTGTCGTCTGAACAACGATGTGCGCGCAGCGAGCTTTGCGGACAGCCACCTCGTGGATGCCATCAAGCATCTGGCCACGGACCCCGGCACTGATCCCAAAGTGCAGCGCAAGACGATTGCGATCCTCGCGAGCTGGCATCGCTCGTTTGGCGATGATCGTTCGATGGCTAATGTTGCTGGCCTGTACCGTCAGGTGAAGCCTGCCGGCCCACCGAAGCCGGACCCGGAGGTTTTGCGCCAGAGGCGTGAGGAGGAACTTCGCAGGCGTGAGGAGGAGGTTCACAAGCGCGAGGAACTTGAGCGTAAGGTGCGGGAAGATGAAGAGGCGCGTAAGCTTGCGAAGATTCGCGCGAAGCAGGACAAGGAGAGGATGAAGGCTGAGGAGGAGGAGCGTAAGCGTAAGGCGAAGGCGCCCAAGACGACGACTCAGCCGCGCCGGAGATTCAACTTCGAGGAGGTATGGCTTGCTCGATGCTTATGTTGAGTGGCGCTGACGTTCCACACAGGAGAAACCGAAAGTGCTGGAGGCAATCGCTACTGCAACATCGGCATCGAACAACCTTGTCAACGCCATCACGCTCGTCAACACGGACCATGATAGTCTAGTGACGAATGAGCGCGTACAGGACTGCCTCAACAAGGTCAAGCAGATCCGTAAGCCGATCGTGCGCTACATCCAGCTCGTGGACAGCGAGGACTTTGTGGGCACACTCATCGAGACGAACGACCGCATCATTGCTGCGCTCGAGACGTACGACAAGTTGAGCAACCCGACTGTGACGGAGGAGGATGTCGAGTCTGTGCAGAAGGCGCTTGGTAACGCGCGTATTGGAGGCGAGAGCGAAGTCAACAAGCTGCAGGAGAAGCAGCGCGCTGCTGTACGCCGTGCCAAAGGTCGTCGTGGAGAGGATCTACTGGACGGCGAGAGCGCCTACTCCGGTGCCGGCGCAGGAGGGAGCAGCATGCACCCAGACCTGCAGGATCTCAGCTTCGGCTCTCTCGGTGCTGAACAGAGTCGTCTCCCTCCGCCGCTGCGCCCGCAATCGGGCGACTACACGAGCGACGAGAACAGGCATGGCAGCCTCTCTGATTACTCGGACTACCAGAGCTCGGACGAGGATACGCATAATGCGCGTGCGTCTACTTCGAATCGCGCCTACGAGTCGTACGCGCCGCGGAAGCAGGCCGTCTCGGAGGACCCCTTCGCCGATCCTTTCGCTGATTAGATGCTGCACGCGCGTCTACCATATTGCTACCCAGTGCTTTGTATTATTTTGTGTGCGGATGATATCCAGTAACGTGAGGTGTGTTAAGATAGTCTGATTAGCCTCTGTATGTATAGTACATCTGTCCCGCCCCATATCTAAGACCGTGATATACGTGCCATCATACCCAATGCACAACATCGCGCGAGGGGTTGCTCACCCAGAACGGCCGGAGCACGCTCGGCAAGTCCAGGCCGATAGACTTGCCCTCTGCGTTGAAGCGCGCACCGTTCTCAAGCAGTGCGACAATGAGACGTGGTACGGCAGCGGCAGTCCCGTTCAGCGTATGCGCAAAGGTTGTCCGACCTCCCAGTGCGGCTGGTGCATGTCGGATGAGCAGCCTACGTGCCTGGTAATCCGTGCAGTTGCTCGCACTCGAGATTTCACCCCATTTGCCGCGTCCGGGCATCCATGCCTCAATATCGTACTTCCGGTACGCTGCCGCACCCAGTTCTTCCGTCGGCATGTCGAGCACACTGTATAGGGATTGTCAGCGCGACTCCTTGCCATATAAACATGGAAAGACAAACCGGAAGGGAAAGCCCAAGCCCTCGAAGATTTCGATTTGTACGGCGCGAATCTCCTCCAACATCTGCTCGCTTTCCGCAGCATCACAGACTACAAACAGTTCGAGCTTCGCGAATTGATGCACACGATACAACCCACGCGTATCCGCGCCGCCAGCGCCTGCCTCAGCGCGGAACGCACGCCCAAGCCCGGCCATTTTGCGCGGGAGCGCACCAGGCTCGTATGTTTGTCGTGCATGCATACCCGCGAGAGGTATCTCGGCTGTACCAGCGAGCACGAGCTCTGGTGCTCCGCGAGGCGTCTCGACAGAGTAAATTTGAGATGCCTCAATAGGTGTTCCAGCGTCGCGGGGCCGGAAGCCTGCGCGGCGAGCGATATCTGAGCGAACAACATCCGGAGTCGTAGTTGGAGTGTAACCATGCTTCATAGCGATGGAGAGAGCGTAGTTGATCAAAGCGAGCTCGAGCTGAGCAGCTTCATTCTTGAGGAAGTACCAGGCAGAGCCCGAGACAGTTGCACCGGCGGGAAGGTCCAAGAGGTCAAGCGAATTGCTGATGGTTACGTGGTCTCGTGCGGGGTCAGCAGGCAATCGCTCGGGTCCGTGCATCGAGACCGTTATAGCGTTCTCCTCTGCGCCACGCGGAGAAGACGGGTGCGATGTATTAGGCAAGAGCAAGGCGAGAGAACGAAGTTCGTCTTCAATTTGTGAGACCTCAGCGGTAAGACGCTGTACCTCCGGTTTGAGCTCTGTCGCGGCGCGTATAGCAGATTGCCTCCGAGCAGGGTCTTGAGCCTTCTTCACCTGCTCTCCGAGTTCGCGTTGTTCATGCCGCTTCGTATTGGCACGGGACGTCAGGTCTCGAAAACGGGCGTAGAAATCCGTGAGGCGGGATGCAGTGTCTGGAGGCAAGTCGACATTCCGTAAAGCGGCGTTATGCGCATGCAACTTTGCATCGCGCGCGAGGGAAGCATAGTCTAGTTGTGGCGCGGCGAGCGATGCCCCTGCGTCTGCAGGTGTGCTGAACTGTCCTTAAGTCATATCAGGCACTGTATGTAATTTAGAGGCAGAGAGTTACATACGAGTGCCTCTGGCAAGCCTTGGAAGGGTGCGCCGTAAGTTGTGCATCGCGGTTGAGAGCAAGACGCGACCACGTCACAAACGTTTCTGCTCAGCTGACCGCGTTTACGCGTTTCACGCGGTTCGCGTCTGAGCGCGTCGCGGTTGACTCTGCACCTCGACCACCACCACTCTCCGCTATGGCTCTAACAGACAAGGGAAAGGCGCCGGCGAATGGCAACAGCGCAGCCGAGCCATACGAACTACCATGGTGCGATGATTGATTCTGCTAGACGGGTGTACGTCTGACGCGTCGTATAGGGTGGAGAAGTACCGACCGAATCTACTTGACGATGTTGTAGGCAACAAAGACACCATAGACCGTTTGAAGGTCATTGCGAAGCAAGGAAACGTGCCACATCTTGTTATCTCTGTGAGTTCCCCGCTTTCCACGTGCAGAACACTGGTCTTAACGCGCGTGGCGTGGCGTAGGGAATGCCTGGTATAGGGAAGACGACGAGTATACACTGTCTGGCGCATCAACTGCTTGGAGACGCGTATAAGGAGGGCGTTCTTGAGTTGAACGCGTCCGATGAGCGGTGCGTGGTTCCTACGGTCCCAGAGAGCGTGCTGTCTGATTGTCGCGTCCAGTGGTATCGACGTCGTGCGCAACAAAATCAAGGCCTTCGCACAGAAGAAGGTTACATTACCAGCCGGTCGACACAAGATCGTGATTCTTGATGAAGCTGATAGGTAAGCGCACTCAAAATATATCCGTGAAGCTTCAGCACTGAGATATGTGTTTAGCATGACGGCCGGCGCACAACAAGCATTACGGCGAACCATGGAGATCTACTCAAATACGACACGTTTCTGTCTGGCGTGCAACATGAGCAACAAAATCATTGAGCCTATACAGTCGCGCTGTGCCATTTTGCGTTACGCCAAGCTTCGCGACGTCGAAGTGCTCCAGCGTTTACTCGAGATATGCGATGCGGAGAAGGTGAGCCTCTGTACCTCGGCTTTACGAGTTCTCGGTCTGACTTTGCTCTTGTTTGCAGGTCGAGCATAACGACGATGGTATTACAGCCCTAATCTTCACGGCCGAGGGCGACATGCGGCAAGCAATTAATAACTTGCAATCGACGCATACCGGCTTTGGCTTCGTGAGCGCGGAGAACGTGTTTAAGGTCTGCGACCAGCCACATCCGGTGACAGTGCAGGCGATCATCCGCGCATGCCAGCAAGGCGACATCGACGGTGCAATGGAGAAGCTCGGCGAGCTCTGGCATCAAGGCTACTCCGCTGTTGATATCGTGGTCACCATATTCCGAGTTGTGAAGACGTTCGACGAGTTGCCGGAGTACATGAAACTAGAGTTTATCAAGGTCAGAATGCGCACGCGGCACCCTCAAACTAGTACTGACACTGTTGTAGGAGATTGGATTTACACATATGCGTATATTGGAGGGTGTAGGTACATTCCTCCAACTTAGCGGGCTCATGGCGCGTTTGTGCAAGCTGGTGAGTTCTCGCAACAAAAAACCCCTGAGGCTTTGACGCTCAACGTTGTCCCAGAACATAAAACCAGATTTGTTCAAGCTTCCATAGTCTTTCATATCGTTGTTGTGTTGCTTTGCTATACTTTTTTGCTGTATCCATAGCTTTCCCCACACTTGAAACCTTTGTTCGCCACAACTGCTCCGTCGGCCGATGAAGTTCGCACGATCTCGTCATCTGTCTCTCATCCGCGCTTGGTGATCAAGCTCCCTCAGCAGCCATCTTCATGTCTACCCCTCACCATCCCTCGCACGCTTGCATCCTTCTCCCACTACCACCACGATGGCTACATCCATAGACACGCCTGTCGCGCGCCGCTTGCGCACAGTGCGACATATCATCATCGTTCTCGCCGGCAAAGGCGGCGTAGGCAAATCTTCTGTCTCCGCGCAGCTTGCGCTCTCACTACATGCATCCACTCCCACCGCGCGCGTAGGCATTCTCGACGTAGATCTTACAGGACCCAGCATCCCGCGCATGCTTGGGCTGGACGGACATGGCGTGCATCAAAGTACGGACGGCTGGGTACCGGTCTACGCGGATGGCGCGGAGCGAAGGCTCGCATGCATGAGTGTGGGATTTCTATTAAAGAAGAAAGAGGATAGCGTGGTATGGCGCGGGCCAAAGAAGAACGCGATGATCAGGCAGTTCTTGAGCGATGTGAGATGGGGAGATCTCGATTATCTCGTTGTGGATACGCCGCCAGGTATGTACATCTACACACCTACTTGGGAGAACTAAATTAACGAGTATGCACAGGAACATCCGACGAACATCTATCACTGCTGGAGCACCTTGCGCCTGTGCACGATCGGCTGTCGGCTGTGGTAGTGACGACGCCACAAGCTGTTGCACTCGCGGATGCGCTGAAGTGCGTGTCCTTCACGCGGGCGGTCAATCTTCCTGTGCTGGGCTTGATAGAGAACATGTGCGGATACGTCTGCCCATGCTGCGGAGAAGTGTCGAACGTATTCAGTACGGGTGGCGGGCAGTCACTGGCGGAGCGCGAGAGCATTCCCTTCCTCGGCGCATTACCTGTTGATGTCGAGCTAGTGACCCTTCTTGATGCGGCAGCGGAAGAGGCAGTCGATGGAACCGAAGCGGGCGAGAGGCGTGATGAGACAGGCGTGGTATTCCGAGTACTGGAGCGGTATCAGAAAACGAATAGCGCGAAGCTGTTCGGGCCCATCGTCGGGGAGATATTACGGACGCTGCCACGAGTAGAGCAGGTCACGACGTAGCGTGCTTCTATGATCTCACCTCCGTGGATTTCGTGGATCTTCAACCCATGTGCGGCGGCGTAGATGTCGTGCGACGCGTCGTGCCAGAAGACGCGTCTTTACTTTGCATGGAAGGTCGATGAGTACGCGTCGGTGGTACGCGGCACATATCTACGCCTGTTACCGTCGCCACTTAATACATCGCAGGCGCAGCATTGTAGTACTGTGACAAGACAACCGTTGCGCCTGTAAGCCTAGCAACCCTACAAACAAAAGGAACAAGGAGAAAGCGGTTGCGAGTGTGTGAAGTCAGTGCCGCGAGGCGCATCAGCGGAAGACGGCGTCAAAAGTGGCGGCAGTTCGGATTGAGCACGTCCCGCTCAACTCCCATCTGGGCTTTCCTCCTGCCTTGTCTGTGTCCGTTTTAATTAGCTCGGCTGCTGCACATATGTCCTGTTCTATGCTCCCTTTCTAGTCACATCCGCGTACACTATAATAGCTCTCCAACATGCACTTCAAGACGCCCTTCTCCATCGACCGCTCCAGCACCCCTCGCCCGACACCCACCGCTGATACCACTCCTGCCGCCATGCCATCCATTCTTGAGCGTGCGCCCACCTTGCCTCGACACTGTAGAGTGCGCATCACTGACATTTGTTAACCAGACGTACCCGGCATGTCACGCTCGACAAGCCAAACGCGCACCATTGTGGCGCCTGTGACCCCCACCCGCAAGACCTTCCGCCGGCGCCGGAGTATGCTGGAGCGTTGGCTCGACGACCAGCGCGAGTCTGACGACGAACTCGAACATCAATACGAACCGCAGGCGCCCGTGCGCGCTACATCGCCATATGTTGGGAGTCCGGACCGAGGTGCCGGTGCGTCCGCCAGCAGCTTCGTCCTCGTGGCCTCGGAGGAGGACCGGGAGATGGGCTCGGAGGTGCGTTTCCCGATTGAAAATACACGCCCGGACTGCGTGCTGAACCTGATTAAAGGTATATGAGTACGACCCATCAAGCCGTCGATCCTTTCTCTCCTCAGCCATGGCATCCTCATCGTCCCCCGGCTCGACGCGGCCAAGGACATACTCGCCCTTCAAATTCTCTAGGCCATCTGTACTCTCGACTTTTACGCCGGCAAAGTCTCCCTCTTCGCTCTCGCCCTACACTTACGAGCACAATGCGACGCCTGAATCCTCTCGCCCCAGCTTTACATCTACGCGCACCGCGTCAAGTTCAAATACGATGACGTCCTCCGATGCTTCGACAAGTCGGCCCAGTTCGTCTGCGCGCTTCAAGGCGCCTTCGCCGTCCCTCTGGTCCCTCCCGATGGACGCCTCGCACGCACGCGACGCACCAGAGGCCGAACGCACGCTTGCTGCAGGACATCGCACGTCCACGCATACATTGCGCGGCTTCATGGCGCCGCTTTCCCGACCCAAGCGCCGCCTGGTCGTCAGCGGCATTGGTCCTGGAGAGACTCAGCGGACGGAGCGGCTCTACCAGTGGGCATGTCGCTTTGGCGAGGTGCGCGAGATGGTCCGCGCGCCGAATGGGCGTGACCTGCTCATCGACTTCCGCCGCGCCGAGGTCGCCGACACGGTCTGCCGTCTGAACGCGCGCGTGTTTATCCCGGATGTCGGGAGCGTCGCGCTCTCATACACTGATACTGCGCGCCGGCGCTAGCACCCGGTGTGCGTCCAACAGCTCATTCAATGTCCCTGGACGACAATGTACTAAAGCTTGATCGACAGCGCCTCCCCTCAAGCGCCCATATCTCGACCCGGTAATCCATCTATCCTCGTCATCACCCCTGTCATCATCATCCAATTGCTCTCGCGCATTCACCCGATATCCCGCATGCACCATACACATCTGTATTTTTGGCTCACTCGCACTTCGCATCCGTGACGAACACACAACGACCAGCGACGACGCCATACATGACTCCAACCATGCTCTACCCTATGACCTCCTCGACCTTCTTCAGTTCACCGCCGCCTTTAGGCGTGTTTCTGCATACCCACGTACGTCTTCTTGACAAACTTCTGTGCGAAGCTGTACTCACGATCACCTCCAGCCGCCCTACCGTTCTGCGCTTCAACGCGCCTCGCGCCTTCCTCCGCGGTTCTACCGCACCCTCCTGCGCCGCCATCGATGTCCGCATATCCCCATCCCGCACCCTCGATCCCGCCCTCGTCCCTTGTCCCTATCGCCTCTAACCCGATTTTGCGCTACTTTTCTGAATTCCCTTTCTCTGCTGCCCGCCGCATGCACGACCCCAATACGACGATCCGCCACGATGCCCGCTTACCCATTAACGGCTATACCCCATCCCGCCCCCAGTCGCGCCCACGGACGCTGCGGTCCTTGTAGCAGTGTACTTTTTCGAACCTCATTTGACGCTTTTCTTATTTGACGCTAGTCCCTTTTCCTTGATGATATCCCCTGGACGTTTTCGTCGCTTCCCCGGTTCTCCCCGCTACCGTTACCCGCTTCCCAATGTCCAAAAGTTCACGCTGTACATACTTACACGTCCTTCTCGCTTGTCACCTACATCATCTCTCGCAACGCCTAGTCGCGCTAGCTTTCTGTATATAGCTTCCTCAGTGCTGTCCGCTCGCATCATTCCATGTCGTGTCGCAGTCGCTGTACCATGCACCTCATCCCCTGCATACCATATATTATAATATTCACACATGCATCCCCAACGTTTCCTCTGGCCCTGAACTTTGTTACGAACCAAAGACGTCGACCCCAGTGGACCCAACCGTAAGCAAATTGAACCTGCGCGCATGCAGCATGGCTCGCGCATCCGAATATTCCACCAAGACGTTTCCTCCTCTCACGCGCGATGCCCGTACATGGCGCATCTCGTCCCGTACAATGGCGCATACGTATCATCAGGGAACCTTGTACGACCACGCGCGAACACTATCAGGACGACGATCTTCCGAGTACGTCCCCATCGCTCTCGGATCGTGTCCCTGCGGCTGCGAACGTACGTTTCTCTTGCGATTCGTGCCCTATCGTCGCTGCGAGGGTACAGGGTGGGTCGAAGTGCCCGGACAAGGGACAAGACTAGGATCCACCTCAAAGCGATGATCCAAGGACGATCTCTCCTCGGCGGGAGTCAGTAGACTCGGCAGAGCATCCGAGCAGGACAAAGACGTCGGTGGCGGGCAACTGGCGGGCAGCGAGGTGATAGACTCGTCCTCGTGCGCCTCCTCGCGCCCACACATGCGTCGCGCACGAGGACTGAGATGAAAGCCGTTTCCCGCGAATCGTGGAAGGGCTGTGACTCTAGAGTTTGGAAGAAGCGCGCATGGGGGAGCGTACCGGGAACAAGGCGGGCGGGCGCAGTCGGCAGGCAGGTGCTCCAACTTCGAAAAACGTATACCGCGCGCTGTACGCCACATACGACAACTGAAAGGGGGAAGCTGATCTGCGTGGCATGCTCGTGGATCTGTAACGCTTACATGAATCACTCGGAAGACTTTGGCTGTACATGCAGCTTTATTGACAAAAACAACAACAGTGAGAGAGAGGATACATAAAGGCAGTCTACAGGTTGGGTTTTGTGGATGAAGAGACGTTTTGTGATGATGGAAAGATGGAGTACTCGGAACGAGAAAGCAGACCCGATATGTGAGTATGTACAAGAAAGGGTACGAAGAAATGGTTGAAGAGATTACGGGTTAGCGTGAAGTTTTGGTAGAAGGGATGAAGGTGGAAACGAGAACGTGAGTGATGACTACGCAGACAAAAAGATGGTATGAAGGGTGCTTCTGGGTTTGAGGTTGGGTCCGAGTGATTCCGGAGAATGTCAATGGTTTTGATGATGAGTTGAGTTGGTGGAAGCCTGGAGTGCGTGCAGGAGACGTGGATGGATGAAGTCAAGAACGCGTGGAGGATGAGCGAGGCTAAAATGGGCACAAGGAAGGCTGAAACGAAAGAGTCCGAAGCTCAAGTTGAAAGGGGTCGAATAGGAGAACAGCAACGAGGTAGCAAAGTCGTACGACGCGCGGGGATGAAAGACGAACGAATGACGCGCGATAGCTGAGAGGCAGGTGCGTGCAGCAAGAAGAACGCGGTTGACTTTATAGAGACAGTGACGAAGGAACGAAGGGAACCGAATAGAGAGAAGGATGAGAGAAAGATTGACTTGACGGGTTGAAGGCCGAGGGGTTTCAAGGACTCGAGGACGAACACGTCTTACTGTTGAGCCTGAACGCCCTGCGCCACAACCGCCCGACTGACGAGCGGCGAGCTTCGGCTCTCGGTGACATTTTGACCACGCTCAGGCGACGCCTGGTTCACTTCCATGCTCGCAGAGCCCTTGCGGTGCTGCTGCCGTGGCGCGCGTCCAGGGAGTGGAATAGGCGGCGGACCAGCGCCAATGACGGGGACATGCACGTCTCCGTACAGCTCGCGCGTCTGCGCCGTCAAGCGCTTTCCTCCACTACCATTGGAAGCACTGCTAGCGCCAGATCGGTTCTCTCCTATGGGCATATTTTCAGCTGTAGAACGCGTGCTCGCGCGACCACCAGGTTGGCGAGGAGCAGGTGGGGGTCCAGAGTTCGGCAAGAGCGCATTGACGTTGATCGGCGCCAGCGGCTGGCCCGGCGCGAGTCCCGAAGGGGGAGGGACCGAGGCCGGCGTGGGGTACGGCACACCAAACTGTACAGGCGGGTACCAGTTTGTAGCGTGTGCACGGTTCGGGCTGGCGGGTGGGGCGGGCGGTGGGTATCCGTATGTGAAGCCAGGCCATCCAGGCATTGGACCAGCCTGCGCAGGATGCGGGGGCCGGTCATGCGAAGGCGTCGGGGGTCCGCCTGAGCCACCATGAGCGCGCATCATGTGCATGTTGTACTGGCCAAGCGCCTCAGGAGAGTAGACAGGCATGAGGCCATGCTCGCCTTGCACGAAAGACGTCGGGATAAGTGGCGGTATCTGCCCTGGGCTGGCGTGATGCGTCTCGCTTGCAGACGACGGACGCTCTGCAAGATGCATGGGTGGCGCAACGATCGGATATGGGAACGGGAAGAAAGCCGGCTGCAAGATTATCAGTATGGACCGGGGTAGAGATGAAAAGCATGAACGAACCTGAGCGCCGGGTGGCATACCGGCAGGAGGTGTACCAGCTTCATGACCGGGCCCCTGCGGCGGAGCGACGAAGCCAGTGTATGGCGCAAACGGCATCGGGTACGGGAACTGCGGCATCATGTACTGGTGCGCCATAAAGTAACCCGTGCCGGGCTGTTGCCCAATAGCCTGTGGCGGAGGGGCAGTCATCGCTGTTGGCGGTTGGGGAGTACGTGAAGGAGTAACAGCTTGTGGCAAGCTCTGAGCGCGATGCAGATGCTGAGCCTGCGGGTTGACAACGAAGGGGTCCGACGTCGGGGGAACAGTCGATGCAGGACGTGTGGGCGCGACGGAGCGGGCAGGGCTCGCCGCCATTGAGGCGACGCTGCCTGACGAGCGGCGCGGATGTAACGGCGGACGCATCGGCTCGGCCTGCAACTGTGCGGCGCGCTGCTGCTCGGTACTCGGCCAGCGCTGGCGTGGCTGTTGCTGCTGCTGGGATCGCTGAGCGATAACGGTGGCTGCAGCACGCGAGAAAGCAAAGAACGGCCTATGCGGATTGTGCTCGCGGATCTGAACGCGAATCTGGCGGTTGTTATACATCTTGTTGTGCTGTATGATACGGCGTGAGACACTGGCGCAGGTGCAGTTCGCGCAAAACCTTACCTCTGTCTTGACGGCGCGTGCGGAAGACTCGGTATCGCGGAACCGCACGAACGCAAACGCAGACTTCTTGGTCGCTGAAACCAAAGTCAGATCATATGTTCGCAGATACGTACCAGGAAAACTTACTTGGACGAATGAACTTGGTGTTTTCGATCTCACCGTAGTGGCCGAAGACCTCCTGGACAAGGTCCTCAGTCCAGGCGTTCGGTCCGAACATCTCTAAGCCGCCAACGAAAATGGTCGAGTGATCGAGCTTTTGCCTTGTTGACGGCGCAAGGTGCGGCGGGAGCGAACGCACGATAGGAACTTCGCCCTCGTCGCCCATGTCCTTGGGGTCGCGCAGGTCATACGGCGTATCGGGCGTCTCGAGCTGAGCGGCGGCGCTCGTAGGCGTCAAGATCGCTGTCGAATCATCGGCTGACGTGTTGCGCGAAACGGCGAGTGCGCGGAAGGCCTCCTCAAGCGAGACACGACCCTGTGTCGCGGCTTGCATAGCTGTATCGAGCGTGAGTACTGGAGGTGCACTGGTAAGAATAGAGGGTCAGCGAAGGCGCTCAACGACAAGATTTGAAACGTAGACCTACTTGACTTGCTGGTTAATGGCCGGCTCGCCGAGGTTGACCATGTTCGCCATTAGCTGCACGCCAGCGCCCTCGCTGAGCGACCGAGTAGCGAGCGGTTGGAGGTCGTCATCGTACGTCTGCACACTGTCGTTCAGAGAGTGCAGGCTGGCAGTTACGCGCACGGGGCTGCCGTTGGCCAGAACGCTGACAGCCGAGTGCGGCGTCGCGGCCTTGCGTTGCGTCTGAGCAGCAGGAGTGCCCATCATCATCACGGTCCCAGGCTCGATATCGTCCTCCGGCGTGCCGGCGTCGACGCTGCCACGCGGGGTCGGCGCGTAAGTCGCCGCGGCAGTGTTAGTTCCATCGCCGTCCGAGTCAGAGGGAGGAGCAAGTCTGAGCGGTGCCATAGGCCTAATCTCAACGTGCGCAGAACGATAGCCAGGTAAGCGAATGGGCGAAATCCAAGTCGAGGGCGTGCCAAGGAAGGGGTGAACGCGAACTGAGGGCGTGAAAGGCGAAGCGATCTGTTCGCCCGGACGCTGGCCAACAAGGTGCGCCCATGAGACAGAGATATGAGGGACAGTACGTAGAGCCTAGTTAGCGGTGAGTGTGGGGCACAAGGTAGTGAGAAAGGAATGGACTACCATGAGCGCAGCCATGCTGTCTTCGCGTTGCTCCCACTTGACTTCCCAGCAGGTGGGGTCCATGATCGGAGCACGAAGCGCATCATGCGGAGAAGGGTACGACCCATCTATGGAAGTCAATATATGTTACACGCATGGCAGGGAAGCTCGCCTACCCGGGGTATCTGGCTGGTAGGGGATAACGTGCTCAAGGGAGCCGAACGCAGAGACTATAGTATGAAGCGTCTGCGAAAGGAGCGTGAGAAGAGTGGGTGGAATGGGCGAATCGTGAGGATCATACCTGGGCGTCGTAGCGGAGGGGCGCGAAGAGCATGCCGCCATTGTCGAGAGGGCCTGCAGACGTGACGACCTGGCTGGGGTGTAACTGAAAGTGGACAGCTTCGGCATTGTACAGCATGTGGATGTATCTACGCATACACTTTGAGGAATGGACATGACAAGGGAATAGAAAAACTTACCGCTCGCCGGCGGGTCGAAAAAGACGCATGGCACCGGCGGGTTCGAGGTGCTCGACGTTACCCGCGTCATCAAGCACACGAAGGGGAACGCTGAAACAGCATGAGATGCATGATCAAGACGGAGAAGGTGCGGGTGAGTATACCGATAAGAGAAGAGGAGGGTGCGCGAAGACCGCGCCTGCTCAAAGCGGAGATTACGGCCCATGAACGGCGGCGGAGGGCGCGCATGAACGTCGCGTATGAACAGCTTGGCAGCATCCGAGTCCTGATGTGGATTAATACGCGTGTAGCCGCGTTCACGAGAGACCTACTTTGCACTGGATGAAGGCGCAGGCGCCGCCGCGGTGGTCGCGGATGACCTTGACTTTTCTGATGTCGGTATAGTCCTGGAGATGGTCAGCGAGCCGGTGGCTGATCTCGACATAGTCGACGTTGGGCGGGAGGCTGAAATCGACGCGTAAGAGATGACGAAGGCAAGGTAATCCAGAAAGATGGTTGGTTACCTTCCTACGAATACACTAGAGTCATTCGAGCCTACGGTATTCTTAGACGGGGTAGACGGATACTGGCTATGGTCTGTGCTGGCGGATACGTCCTTGGCTGGAGGCGAAGCAGGTACTGTACGGAGGCTGTCGAAGCGTGTGCCCCATGCTTTGTTGGGCGGGGGGTTGTGCTTGCCGGGCATGGAGCGATTAGAGAAAGGATGGATGGGCCGACTGGATCCTCCTGCTCGTCGTCGTCGTCGTCGAGAGAGACGAGGTCAAACAGCGAAGAAAAGGGAGATATCATAGCGCTCGCGTGGCCGACCAGACTCCTTGACATTCGCACCCATTCGACCATCTTACCTCAGGACAGACCCGTGCACGGATTAGGCATTCGTGTTGCCGCTTTCAGAGAAATTGTGAAACCCCGATCCGCAATGTACCATTAATCGAAGACTAGAAGCGACGAGCAGAAAGATGTAGCGACGTGCACGCCAGCCAGCCTCGTCCGTCGTCGATCTTCGCGCATCGCATGCCAGCCAAGAATTCAAGCAACAAGTGCATCAAGACAGGGCGCCTGTCCGCCGGCCATTGGGAGCTTGCGGCAGACGCGTGAGCCTCGTGTCATGAATGAAGCCTGTCAATGGGGGCGTCGTCGATGTCGGCGCGAAGCAAGATGCGCCCGCTCCAAGAGGAAGTCACCTGCTCGTTTCGGACTCGCCGTGATCCCGGCGCGCGGCCGCGACTCACGCACGAGCGCACTTTGCTCTTGACCATCACCAAGTCGACGCTCGCCGCCGGCCCGACGCTTTCCTTTCTGACTTCCTTCTCTCAAAATGTCTGATGACGAATATGGCGGCGGCGGCGGAGACGCTTACGACTACGGAGGAGGCGGTTTCGGCGAAGAGACCTTCGTGCGTACTCTGCACATTACTCTACTACCTTATTCTAACTAGCGCTTTAGGACCAAGATTATGGCCTCGCACAGGAGGGAGAGGAGGGCGCAGATGGTGATGTGACTATGAACGGCACGGGAGAGGGTGCTGAGGCGAACGGGGATGCACAACCGGCGAGTGGAGGAGCAGGGCCAGAAGCTGGCGCACCGCCCGAACGTCAGCCCAATAAGGACCGCATCACAACACCGTACTTGACAAAATACGAGCGAGCACGTATTCTGGGAACACGCGCACTGCAAATCAGGTACGCCACAACTATGCATTCCATCATCCTACGGCGTCCGTACTGAGGCAAATTAGCATGAACGCACCCATTCTAGTCCCACTCGACGGCGAGACAGACGCATTGCAGATTGCGATCAAAGAACTTTCGCAGCGCAAGATACCGCTCATTATCCGTCGTTACCTTCCCGATGGCAGCTTCGAGGACTGGAGGGTGTCAGAACTCATCTGCGACTGAGTCTGCTCCGTCTTCTTGTCTCGTCTGCTTTCCCCACTCGCATTACTCTTGGGCTATGTACTCTTGCTTTGCTATCCTCCCGCACGCCTGCCTTGTAGAAACACTTACGCGCCACCCATCTACACATACTAGGCTATATGCTAGCCTAAATTTTCCAACGTACCCCCGCATATTTTGAGATACGCTCACTCTTGTTCGGCCACCAGAACGAGTTCAGAAGCTAGGTATGTTTGGGTCGTAAAAGAACTGTATGAACAAGCCCGCCTGGCGAGCAGCGGTATAATTACAAAAATAAACATAATAGTACAGCACTGTTCTGTCCTGCCCTGCTGCTAACAAACAATGCAGGGAAACGAGGAAACTGTTGCGAGCGTATGCGATGTGCGACAAGAAGTGTGCGAGCGAAAGAGTATATGACGAGGAGTCAAGACGGCGAAAGCAACTGTGGCACCAGCAGACTTCCTCATGAGAATACGTCCACATCAACGTCGACCTCGATGTCTTTCTGACGTGCCATGCGCTGACTACTCCGCATGCCGACCGTGGAAGCCGCACGCTTCAACTTGCTCGGTTGCAAAGAAACTTCTACCTTCCGTCGATTCGCAGGCGGCGCCGCCTGTGCGCGTCGCGGAGTGTCCACCGAGCTCGCCGTACGCTTCACACCCTTTGGCTTTGCTTTGCCCTCAACAGCCTTCGCCTTGCCCGACCCCTTCGGTCGCCCGCGACCTCTCCGCTCCTGCGAGTCCGCCACCACCTTTGAGTTTGTCTTGTTCGCAAACAGGGTCTTCTCCAACCCCTGCCCGAACGCCTCCATCCCACCCGGCGTGAACTCAATACGCAGCGGCTCAAGTTCCCTTCGCTTCGACGGACTCCCCCCGCCTACCTCATAGTGCGACACCGACTTGCGGCGCTTCGGCGTGGCCGGTGGCGCGGGCTTTGTACCCGACAACGACGCAGGGTCAGCCTGCGACGGCGGAATGTTCTCTGGACCGGCCGCCACTATCGAGAACGGCTTCTTCGCTGCGTGGAAGGTCAGATGGGCTGTATGGCACGAGGAAAATGAGACGCCACTCGCCTTTTCCCTTTCCCGTGCCCGCCGCGCCGTCCTTTACGTGGCGAAACACACCATCGCCGTCCAGCGTCTGCTGCACCTCCCAATCCGCAGGTCGAACTCGCTTCCAGTCGTCTAATACACGACCCGCCCACGCATCCGTCTCGCCTCCGACGTGATAGTCGATCACACCGGACCATTCGCTACCCGGCGGCGTCTTGTTGACGAACACCACCTTGTACGCGTATGTTGAAGGTTTGCCCTCGGGCGCGCCTGCATGCACTGCTTTCGCGAACTCCCGTACTAGTCGGCGCAGGCCGTGCACCTTGAGTGAAGTACCCATAATGACGAGCAAGTCCGGACGACGCGACAAATCCGATGTCTGTATCACACCGATATCATCGCCAAGGGGATGCGGCTCATCATACAGTACGATCGCAGGGCGAAGAGTACCGATTTTAATCGGTCGCGCCGAGCGCGCCACACGCTCTTGAGCTACAAGTCATCAAAAACCTAAGCATATGCGCGTGAAAGATAGGCCATTGAGCACGACGTACCACGGAATGCGCATTCGGGGCAATCCGGAGCCTGTCCAACGCCGAATAACCGCAGATGCTCCTCCGTACAGGGCAAGTCGACAGAGCAGAATGTACACCGTACGCGGTGGATGTCGCCGTGAAGTTGAACATTTCGCACACCCTTCACACGCAGCTTCCCAGCAGCGGTTGAACCCTTGCTCGGAGCTGCACGGGCTTCGGGTGCAGAGCTCCCGACCAGGCCAGCCCGCTCCTCGAGACCATCGATGTTCTGGGTATACGACCGGAGGAGTTTCTTCTTGGTATCGAGGGTTTTGATAAAGTCATGCGTAGGCGATGGGGTGGCGGCGTCGATCGAGCGTTTGAGCTCTGAGATGAAGGTATAGAAAACAGCTGTTGAATCGGCGTCCCGGAAGAGCGTAGCGTCAAACAGGTCGCGACCCTTCATAACCACGTTCGGATATTGCTTCTTGACAAGGTTATACAGTCCATCTGACGAGCGAAAGTCCTGCGGTACGCAGGTGATTTTTGCGGTGGTTAGCTGGAGGCAACAAGACAAGAAGAACAGTCCGAACAGGGATGCCACAACTGCATGAGATGCCGGCGCCGGTGACGACGACGATGCGCTTGCTTTTTGCGACGGCGAGCGAGATACCCTCGAGGGCGCGACGGGTGGGGAGGTCCGCTGCGGCGAGGTCGAGGCTGGTGACCATCGAGGGCGGAAGTAAGGGGCGTGTGCGCCGAACCAGACGTTCCGCGCGCCAGGCCATTCCGTCAACGAAACACCCAGGCACACAGGTAACGTGTGGTGTCACACAGCATACACCGGCACTTGCCGCTCCACTTTACGCCTTGTTCTCAACCACCACAATCACGGGCGGCGGGCGACCACATCACCGCTGATTGTGGCTAAGATCTCGGACATCTTGCAACGTGTACTGACCTGTGGTTGTGGCTGATCAGCTATCTTAATTGTCGGTTTGAAATCCGTTTGCGTTTGCGCTACTTGAGCATAAGCCACCACGTCGACGTCTACATATGAGGCTCAGACGGAAAACCAAGCATCGTTCAGCCGCCTCCTGCGCTCCGCCCCTACTGCTGCCATTGACAGCTATCGTTCTCTTTATGCGTCTCGAAACTCTTCAGCCTCAGGAGAATCCGACTTTGTCGCAGCAACCCAAGTGCTGGCGTCCGCCCTCACCTTCAAGGACTGGGAAACGTGTACGACCGCCGATCGCCTGGAGATGACTTGGAATGATCTATTGCAAACTTGTAATTCAAGCGTAGAATCAATCAGTGCAGACATATGGGACGCTCTTGTCGCCACTGAGTTACCTATATTTTGGCTCGATGTTGCATTGCAGGAGAATCCTGTACACGGTCGCGTGCGTGCATCGTATTCTCCTTGTCTTCACAGACATAGTGTCTGACGTCTGAATACAGATAGTGCTCAAGATCTTTCACTGCGTCGTCCCGTTTACGTCTATATGGCTGAGAGAGCTCGTTAAAGTGCCAGACGAGCGTCGCGACCACATCTCAGCGTCATTTGCGGGAGTTTTCATCTCGAAGTTCATCAGCCTTTACTCTGTCTTGTGGAGGAATAGGGAGCAACTTAAACAGCAGATGGTATTTGACGTCTTCGGCCGACTCGCGTATGACCTCACGCGCATACATGCTCATTAGTGAGTCTCAAGTCATGACGTTCGTGGCAGCTGGGTATCGACTCACACTTGCCCGTAGTGACCTCCCAAAGCAACAGCTCGCGAACGGAAAAGTGGCTCATCTTGTCCTCTTCACCTTGAGTAATAGGGATCGCCTGTTTCTGACGCTTTCAGCTTCAGCGCGTGACCTCGAAGCCTTCCAAACCGTATCTTCGGCGATCATCTCTACTCGTGGGCACACAGTTCATCATTCATGGATACAAGACCTTGTGAAGGCTGTTGGGCCTGAAGACCTCATGGACGCACTTGGCACAGTCGTCTTCCACCCCTCCATAACCGACGTAACCCTAGCAGCCTTTGCAAGCGCCATGATCACGATGATCTACAACGTACCCGAGTGTCTGGCGGTGATCTATCGTGATCCTTTAGGGCATACCCAGCAGTGCGCTCGCGCGATTGAAAGGCAATTGGCAGACAAGACACGGGTGCCTGTACTCAAGTGGGCGCAGGACATCGTTGTCTGGGAGAACCTATATCGTCTTTGCTTGTAGGTCTTTATCTTTCACTTAGGGAAGGGGCTCATTGTTCTGGGCACGCAGGCTGCCGCACGATGACCTGTTTATGGTCCATTCTGAGCGTGTCCATGAATATGCGTACATGCTGTTTGGCATACAATCTCGAGGGATCCCTGTGGTGCTCGATATATTGCAGCAAAAGCCGGGTCTGATGCTTCAATGGGGCGGGGAACCAACAACGGTGGCCATGGACTGTAAGTGCTCGCGTAGATATTATGTGGTTTATATTGACCTACTTGGCAGTGATTAGTGAGCGCCTGGGCGTGGCGTACGACAAGACTATCTCGTGGCTCACTAATAATCAAGCTGGCGTTCAGGAGAAAGAAGGGAGCGCTGTGACGTTCCAAAGGGTGTATGCTAACCAGGCGCGGGAAGGATGGTTACACACCGCCAAGCAATTGCGCGAAGTTCAAGCTAAGCATAGTCATGAGCCAGCCTACAAATATCTCGCACAATACTGGGTCGAGATTGGCCGGTACATAGGAGTGCGCGACGCCGCGGGCCTCCTCCAGCTTGATCGGACATGCTCGAACCCGTCTTGTCAACATCACCTACTGCCATCTGAGAGGTCATTGTCGGTATGCAAAGGATGTCAGGAAGCTAGGTACTATTCGCGTGAGTGCCAGCGGAGGTAGGCTCTAACTTACAGTTTCAGGGTGCACCGCTGACGTCGAATCACAGTGACTGGAAAGGAAGACATCGAGCCCAGTGTCGCCGAGTGAAGGAAGCGGGACCATAGGATTTAGCCTACTTACTACTCACAGCCTACTCTTGTTATCCAATACATACTGCAATCGTGTAAACATGACCCTGTTTTTGCCCACAGTCAGTATGAGTATCGAGCCTGGCGGCGTGCCAGTGCGACGCCAACACGCGGCCGGGATTTGCCGTTCATCGATCATCACTTGCTCTCAACCACCACGATCACGCGCGCGTCAGCGCCCTTTCACGGTTGTTATCTGAAGTATCGAGTGATGGCTGCTCACAGTCCTTTGTCCGTAAATGGTACTAGACCCAGGGCCGGTCGCCCTTGACAAGCTTCAAGCTTCAATCACACTTACTTGCGTACACTCATGTCGATGCCCAAGATGATCCAGTTCAAAGCCTCTACGGAGAGCCATGTAGCGTTCGCCCGGTTACTGCGCTCCTCTCCTACTGCTGCTATCGACCACTATCGCACCCTGCACACCTCTTCGAGCTCGTCATCTTCGACGAATTTTGTCGCGGCGACTCAGGTGTTCATGGCCGCCGTCACGTACAAGGACTGGGAAGCACATGTGTCCACGGACGAACCGGTGGTCAACCGCAGCGAATTTCTAAAAGGGTTCTCAGTTGGTGTCGAGTCTATCAGCACGGACGTATGGAATGCCATCGTTGGCACCGAGTTGCCGTTGTTCTGGTTGGACATCGCCTTGAAGAAGAACCCCGTACATGATCCAGTGCGTGCAGTGTGCCCTCTCGAGTGTCCGTGAATGCAAACCTGAAATGGGATTACAGACGGCAGAAAAAATAACCCAGGTTCTCATCACCTTCACCTATATATGGTCGCAGGAGCTTGCGAAGGAGAACGTCGCGACCGCATCCCCATCTCGTTCGCGCGCGACCACTTCACCAAGTTCAACGACCTCTGCACGATCTTATGGCAAAGTCGGACGGAGCTCGCGCCGAATATGATTGTCAATCTCCTCGCTAGACTCGCGCATGACCTCACGCACATCCATGCACACTAGTAAGCCTCGAATGATGATACTTTGAAAGGCTACTTAATACGCATTCGGCTGTAGTAAATTGCCGGCTCGGCAGCTCAACGACGGTCGGTTGGCCCATCTTACTCTTTGGACGTTGAGCAACGGAAATCGGACGCTGTTGATGAGTGCTGCGTCAGAGCGTGACCTCGAGGGTTTCAACGCAGTATCTTCGAGTATCCATGCTACTCGCGGACAGAAGTCCCACACACTGTGGTTAGATGATGTCGTGAAGGCCATCGGCCCAGATAGCCTCATGGACGCGCTGGCCTCAATAACCTTTCGTTCTTCCAAGATCAACGGATCCTTGGCGGTTTTCGCGAATGTCATGGTCACTATGATTCGCCGCATTCCCGAATGCTTGGCTATGGTCTGCCGTGACCCCATGAATCACATTCTGCAAAGCTCCCGCGCGCTAAGCCGGCAGGTAGAGGGCAACTCGAGGATGTTTCCTGTGCCTGCGAGGTGGGCCCAGAATGTCAATGTCTGGGAAACCCTGTATCGTCTTTGTCTGTACGACATTCTTTTGTCCGTGTCCTCCAGAAGACTCGTTAACGTCGTCCTTGCAGATTACCTTACGATGGATTGGCCAGTCCCTCTCGAGCACGTACGCGGGAAACTGCACGTCTGTTGTTCGACTTCCAATCCAGAGGTGTCACCATGATGCTCGAGATATGGGATCAAAAGGTGGCACAAATGGCTTCAGACCCAGTCTCGACGGCAAGGGGAATGGCCAGTCAGTGAACGCTTCATTGTACCCCTGCCTCATTTGACACGCCTGATAGTGGTTGATGAGCGCCTCCGCGAGGTATACCAGCAGACACTCTTTTGGTTGGCGGATCACCGAGCTGGTCTGCACGAGAAGAAAGGGAGCGCCGTAGCATTTCAGAAGGCATATGCTGATGAGGCTCGAGAGAGCTGGCTAAGCACTACTAAATTGCTGCGCGATGCTCAACAGAAGCACGGCTCAGAGGAGTCTCACGAGCGTACTGTCCGATATTGGGCTGAGCTTGGCCGATTCATCGGACTGCGGGAGGCCGCTGGCTTGCTGCAGCTTGATCGGACGTGCTCAAACCCTTCCTGCCAGTATCACTTGGTACCAGCCGAGAAGTCGCTTTCGATGTGCAAGGGATGTCAGGAGGTCAGGTACTGCTCGCGCGAATGCCAGCGAAGGCGAGTGCTGTTTTCTGGCCTCCAATCTGTACTGTACTAACGCTGAGTCGCAGTGACTGGAAAGGGAGACATCGCGAACAGTGTCGTCGAGTGAAGGAAGCCGGTCCATAGCGTACAGTCTATTAGTTTCTTGCCACTGCATGAAAAATGAGAATAGCTGCCTCGTTCTGTTGTACACGTATACAAGACTAATAATACAAGAGCAGCGTGCGACATCGTCACGTAAGCTATATTGCGACTGAGCGCCCATCATGTTCATTTCTTCGTAACTACCATCACTACCAGCACATAACCACCTGGCAAGTCTGCTGAGCCACGATCTCTGAGGGCACGTCGCAACTGCCCTGCGAAAGCCATTGACTGCTGTATACGTTCACGATGAACGCGAGAGAGGACGCCGGAAAACGCGAATTCGTCGAAGAGTTCAGTCGCGCTCTACGCTCTTCGCCGACGGCCGCGCTCGATAGCTACCGTCGTCTGTATGTCACTCGTGAATCCTCAAACGAGGCAAAGGAACAATTTGACGCAGCGACTCGAGTGATCTGGCTGTCTCTGTCGTATAAGCACTGGAAGGTGGAGATGGCAGTCGACGACAGACCATTGCGCTCATATCCCTCGGATCGGGTTCTTGACTGCGTCAAGAGAGCCGAGGACATTGGTGCAGATCTCTGGGATGCCATGATGAGCTCTGAGGTCCCTGTTCTTTGGCTGGACATCTACGTCGAACAAATTCGGATGGTCGAGCAATCTCCCATGGCAGTACGTATCCGCTTTATGCCTGGCTGTGAAGCGTATGCTGAAACGCGCCATGACTAGGTAGATGGAAACATCTTCATATGCTTATCTTCTTTCACTTTCTTGTGGTCCATGACTATCTTCGAAGGAGCTACACCAGATCTTCCCCGCAATCCTTCGTCGTTTACTGTCGCCTTCATTCCCAAATTCCTCGACGCCTTTTCTGTATCCTGGGAGTACAGGGAGACGTTCCTGCCAGAGCTGGCTTTGCTAAACGTATTCGAGAGATTGTCCCACGATATCGCATACGTTCATGCCTACTAGTAAGCTCGAAGCATTCTGTACGAGATTCTCGCCTTACATCGCGCAGCAGGATGGAGAACCAAATGCTCTTGAAAAGCAAAGTCGCACATTTTGCTTTATGGACTATATGCAAGAAGGACCGAGCCCTATTAGTGGAGTCCATGGTTCACGGCCGCCCAACCTTTGGCATTGAGGCGCTTAAAGCCGTATCTATGTCAGTTCGCGCTACTGTTGGACCCGGTGGTTATCACGCTTGGCTGAGCGAGGTAGCCAACGCCGTCGGAGTGAACGACCTCATGGACATGTTCCGTGGCGTGATCTTGGACTATTCTGTGGGAGATATACCCCTCGTGAAGTATATCAGAGCACTGTATGAGCTGGCTCAAGTGCCCGCATGCATGACCGCGTTCATGAACGACCCTCATCGTCTTGTCAATCAATGTTCTGAAGCATTGGCAAGACTGATGAAGGTATCCTTGGAAGTGCCACTCCGGCATAGGTGGTATTATCACCTTGAGATTTTCACGGGTCTATACCGAATCTGCGTGTGCGTCCCTTGCATGAAGTTGTACTGAATACATTTAACCCGATGGTTTACAGAATGACCAATTCCGCATTGGGCCAGGTTCCCCAGGCACACGCTACCGAAATTGCGACTCTACTTTTCGCATATCAGCTCTCGGGCGTCACGTTTATACTCGATGTGATAAACCAGAGGGTGAACTTGGACCCTAGCCCGCGAGACGGGGCGACCATCGACACTGGTGAGTGCACATATTCATTTCGACATCGTAGCTTTATCTTGAAGCTTTGGTAGTAACTGAAGAACACGCGGATGACTTCTATAAGCAGACGGTGAAATTGGTCGCGGACATCGAGGCAGCCGCGCGAGGGAACAGGGAACAGGGCGTGGCCTTTCAACAAGCGTATATAGAGGTCGCGCGAGTGGGCTGGATCCGTTCGGTCAAGCAATTACGCGATACTCAACAGAAGCATGGAAACACCACAATTCGACACCTCGTTCGCACTTGGGTCGCGCTGGGCCGCTACATGGGCATGGGCAACGCGGAAGCGCTTCTTAACATCGATCGGACGTGCTCGACCAACGAATGCCAATATCATCTTGTGCCGGCTGATAAACCCCTGCTCATCTGTAAGGGGTGTCAGCAAGCACGGTATTGCTCACGGGAGTGTCAGAAAATGTGCGTACTTCACATGCACTGCTGAGTGGTCCCTAGAATTAACCAACCTCGACTGTAGCGACTGGAAGGAAAGACACCGCGTTGAGTGCCGTCGGGTGAAACCTACTGGATCGTGATGGAGAGCGGACGGTGTTGGTGTTTGGCGGAGGGAGGAAAGGAGCTTGCGTGCATGACGCTTACCGTACGGTTATTGAACAGTGCTGCAATCGTGCACACACAGACGTGTCGAAGAAATGGCCATCTATAAGGCACCCTGAGGCTGAACTATACAAACAGAGAGCAGAGCAGAAAACGACAACATGGTCCAAGGTTAGAAGATGATCGACGAGATATAGCAATGTGTAATGGTACGTAGATGTGAAACAAGTCGTAAGATAGTGAATGAGCCAGAGAATGAAGTATGGGACGAAGGGGCGCCCTTGTGAACACAGTCCAAAGCACCTGCAGGCTCGGGGAGGGTGGCACCTCTATATCCCGAAACCCCGGAAGCCGAGTACACCATAGCAAGCAGTTATGTCCTCCTCCTCCACAACAGGTTCAGGACTTTGCAACATTGCCCTTCTTGCTGTGGTGAACGGACTCTCTGGGGGTGTGTAGTAGAGATCGTTTGTGGTTACTGGCGGCAAGCGGCGGAGGCTTTCCCGACTGTTGCTTGAGACGAG
Organism: Peniophora sp. CONT; assembly: GCA_001632445.1. Classification (NCBI taxonomy): domain Eukaryota; kingdom Fungi; phylum Basidiomycota; class Agaricomycetes; order Russulales; family Peniophoraceae; genus Peniophora; species Peniophora sp. CONT. The sequence continues at coordinate 137,922 of KV424476.1, forward strand.
CGACCGGACGCTCTTACGACGACCGTCAGTAAGATAAGGCGAAGGCGAGCCAGGCGGCGTCAGATGTGTGGATGACAGTGATGCAACTGAGTCGCGGCGTTGTGCGCTTAGGTCGGACCCGTTGAAGGCCTGGGCAATATCGCGCGACGACTCGGAGGCGTGCATAAGCCGGATAGGGGTAAGCGTATGGTCGTCTTCGCTGAAAGACGAAGACGAAGACCCGCGGCGCGAGAACGGTGGGCGGACGTGGTGGGGAGAGGAGGGTAGAAAGGCGCCCATGAAGTCGCCATAAGCCCACCGTTTGTCCGGCGAGGCGGTGGTTGTGGTGGCAGGCGAACTGGCACCAGAGGAGGAGGACGACGCCGATGATTGTGAAGAACTCCGCGAGCGTGTTGTACGCGGTGGCAAGTCTGGCGTGTCGGTCATGAGTAAGTGTATCCAAACATATACGGGACATATGCATACCATGCTTCACAGCGCGAACGCGCATATGCTCGAGCACATCTCCATCCGTGGGGAGGTTGCGCGAGAGCGGCGAAGGTGTGATAGGCTGAGACGAGAAGAGCATGCTCGACATTGCGGTACAAAGCGCGAGGACCCAAGAGTGATGAAGGTGGTGGCGCGGGAAGACGGACTGACAGCTCTTTTATATATGAGTAGCGGTGTGGTTGCACGAGGCCACGAGTCAAAGGTGCCCATTGTCCACGCCCCCCGCGCCTTCTAACAATCGACACGTCCCAGCCTCGCTTGCTTACCGCCTGATGGTAGCCTTTGCGCAGGCGCTAGTCGATAATAGACTCGGAATGGAACAACATGTTCCCGGAACTCGCCGAGGCGAAGACTATAAAGCGCAGACAATGAATGAGATTATGATACGCGATGCCGTGCTACCGTTTCATTGGACGGTATGCCCGTAAACCGCGCTTGCGTAGTATACTGAGGAACATGTATGAAGTAAAGGCCGACAGTGAGAACCTGATACGGTGTTCAGTCAGCGCGCGATCACTAAATTGTCGTTTGCGGTCCTCACCAAGTAATAGCGTATGATAGATGTGAGTTGCGCAGGTCAACAACAGGAACCTTGCCCAGTGGTGCACCAGTCTGTTTTCTCGTAGTAGCATCACCGCCGTGCCCCTCTACATATAACATTAGTTGTGGCACTTTGACCGCTGTGGTGACAGATCCGACTTACCGAACATCTCCTCGATCAGAACAGGCTGCACGCCTGCCTTCTCTCCTCCCGAGTACTCGACCATAGCATCGAGATCCGCCCAGAACCACTCGCCTTTCTCCGGGTGGTTGTCCGGAGTGAACGAATTTCGTGCTTGTGTGGCGCGAAGCAATCCTCGGACTTCGACGATACCAGAAGGCTCATCTCGCACCCCTGTTGCGGAGAAGTCTTCCGATATCCAGCCCCGGTCTACCAGTACAGTAGAGCCATTATCCCGAATGAGCGGGGTGAATAGGTGGTAGCCCATCTTCCCGTCGAGTACACGCGGGCCTAGCAGCATAGCATGTTCATGGTCCCATTGGCCACGCACAATCACTTTCCGGTACAGAAACTCGGGTATGGTTTCAAGGCTATAAAGCAGGCGCCGTCAACAACTTGAGGCAATCGGACTACTTTGGGTAATGAACACACTTGATTTGGGCAGGGAGTACTATGGGTTCTCGGTGCAATTTCTCAGTGAGCTCGTCGATGAGATTGATCTTCCACTTGAGCCGCTTGACCTGCCATACGCCGAGGAAGAATGCAAATATGGGTACAGTGCCAATGAGAATAAGTGTCGGGTTGAAGTAGCTGGTGCGCTTGGCTGCATACGGCGCAGGCGTGCCACGCACAGTCACAGCTGTGTGCTCCAAGCGTGCGCGCGCAGCATTTCTTAGCAGAGACGGACGGGTGAAGCGCAGCGCATTTGTGGCTGTTAACGGTCGTCTGAGGCAAGAGAGCATGGGAGAACAGAGCAGACGTCACGCCGAGCCTGCCGCGAGCGCGCGCTTTCGAGTTTAGAGCTGCGCGCGCGTCTCCGTCTTCACCGCCTCGTACTTGCGTCCCACCACCATCTTCCGGCCATGTATGTGATCCCATATCACATCTATTAGATACATGCTGATCAGATAATAGGTCGTATAACAGGCGACCGGCGACATTCGATATCGACGGGCGCGAGGATGTGCACTTCCCCACACGGCCCGTCGACAAGGATAAAGCGGAAGCTGAGCTCGTCATAAACATCAAGAAGGCTACGAGCCCGGACGAAACGGCCCCCAAGCAGAAACACGTCCGAAGTGCGTCGAATATCCGATCCGCGTGAATAAACAGCTTACATCTGGCATTAGAGTGCATCGTATTCACCTGGGACTACCATTCCTCTGTTTCCTTCTGGTCTGGCCTTCGCGTGCAGCCTATCCTGTCTGATGAGGTGCAGACGTTCAAGGGGCTTATCACTGTGCACAAGGTCCTCCAGGAGGGTCACCCGAACGTACGAGCCCGGATGCTATTCTGCGCGCGTCGACGCGGCTGATACCGGTTATAGACGCTCAAGGAGGCTCATAGCCAGACTGGATGGCTCGAGACTTGTGCGCGTACAACGGGCCAGGAAGCCGGTGGACGAGGTATAACGCATTCCAATTCACACTTGATGTGTATGCTTATTTGCCCTATACAGGTTACGGCCCGCTCATCCGTACATACGTGCAATTCCTGCTCTCCAAGCTGCGTTTCCATCGGCTGCGCCCCGAATTCAACGGTCTTTTCGAGTACGAGGAGTACATCACGCTCAAGGGTATCGACGACCCGAACGAAGGGTGAGTGCCTTGACGCGTCTTCATGACGTGCATATAACCGACGACCCATAGGTACGAGACGATCTCGGACCTCATGAACCTCCAAGATCAGATCGACTCGTTCCAAAAGCTCGTCTTCGCGCATTTCCGTCATTCGGCGAATAACGAGTGCAGGATCTCGGCGCTCGTGCCACTGGTCAAGGAGAGCTGGGGGATCTACCGCTTTATCACCAGCATGATGCGCGCTATGCATCGTCGTACGGATGACGCCGACGCGCTTGCTCCTTTGCGCGAGCGGTACAATGCTCAGCATTATGGATTGCGCAAGTTCTACTACGAGTGCTCCAACCTCAAGTACCTTACCGGCTTAATCAACGTCCCGAAGCTTGGCCAGGTGCGTGCAATATCATGCTTAATGTTTTGCAGTTGCTAACTACTGCTACAGGAGCCACCGAACCTGTTTGACAGTGGCGATGTGCCCGACCTCCCCGCGAGGCCAAAGACCGCCAACCTCAAGCCTCCCACACCGCCGCCTTCTGCACCTTCACCCTCGATCGACATCAACGAGCAAGCGCGCATGCTCAAGCAGTACGAGGATCAGCAAGCCGCACTCGTTGCCCAACGTCAGGCCGAAGAGGCTGAGCGCATGCGTCAACAACAGCAGGCGCAGTTGGAGTTTGAGGCTCGCCAGCGCGAGCAAGAGCAGGCTCAACGGATGGCGCAGGAGCAGCTCATGCAGCAGCAAGCATTCCAGATCAACAATCAGGCTGCGGCGGCAGCTGCACAGCTTGAGCAGGAGCTCTTGGCTATGCGTGGACAGTACGAGCGGGACCAGCTCATGCTTGAGCAGTACGACAGGGTAAGGCGTCTATCCTACAAATACTGACTCCGTCGTGCTGATATTTGTCTACAGAGAGTCAAGGCGCTTGAGGGCGAACTGCAAGCCGTATCGGCGAACGTCGGCGCGCAGCTCATGTCCAAGGACGACCTGATCAAGCAACTGCAAGACCAAGTGCAGCTCTGGCGCAACAAATACGAGGCGCTTGCCAAGCTTTACAGCCAACTGCGCACGGAGCATCTGGACATGCTCTCCAAGTTCAAGCAGATGCAACTCAAGGCCAACTCGGCGCAGGAAGCTATTGACCGCATGGAACGCATGGAACGCGATATCAAGGCGAAGAACCTTGAGCTTGCGGATATGCTACGCGAGCGTGACCGTGCGCGGTTTGAGGTTGACAGGATGAAAGCGTCGCATAAGGACGAGATTGATAGGTTGCGCCGTGAGATCAACTATGCGAACGAGAGGGCGGAGGATGCAAGCAGGAGTAAGAGCTCTGAGGTGTCGAATGTGCTGGGCAAGTACAACCGGCAGATCAACGAGCTTGAGGACTCGCTTCGCGCGAAGCAGATTCAGATTGAGGATCTGCTCTCTAGGATCGACGGCGCTGGCAGCGATGTCGAGCATCTGCGCGAGGAGAAGGATCAGGAGATCGCCATTCTTCAGGAGACTCTCGATGCTACGATTCAGCAGCTGTCCGAGGCGCAACAGGTACACGGCTCCCATAGCTAGGCAATACAATCGCTGACCAGTTCCACAGACCCAGGGCCTCACTGAGGAAGCGACCAACGTCCAGATTGATACCCTTCTCCTGGACCAACGGAAGAAGCTCAACCAGATCATTGGTCCGTGGACTCGTTCTCGCAACGTGTTTGCCGCGTGCTAAATTCCATACAGACTCCATTCTGCAGGCGTGCGCACAGAAAGTCGACGAGGCGATCTACAATGTCGAGTCTCCGACGCAAGTTGGCAACCAGAACTCGACGCCGGAGTACACGCTCTCGGTCATCGAGAAGGCAATGGCTACTGCCACGGATCTGGCTACGGTCTTCAACCTGTACCTCGATGGTCAAGCAGGTGGCGAGCATGTCGACGTGATCAAGGCCGCAAACGAGTTCGCACAGTCCATGACAGAGACACTCGGCGCGACCAAGGGCCTCACACGTCTCGCGAACGACGACGATGCGGCGGACAAGCTCGTCGCCGTCGCACGTACAGCTGGCGATGTCGGTCTGCGCTTCTTCGACGCGTTACAGTCGTTCCGGATCGACCCGCTTCCGCGCAACTCGCGCGGTACTGTTGCAGTAACGCAGAATAGCAACACCCGCGGCGCGCTCACCAAGCTTTCCGAGGCTGTTGATGCACTTATCCCCAAGGGCAAGTCCGCGCTCGGGAAGGCCACCGGTGACATTGGCGATATCGTCGAGCAGACGATGAGCTCCGCTGCTGAGGCTATTGCCCGCGCGACACAGAGGCTCGAGGAGCTGATGAATCGTCCCCGCGACACGTCCCGCTTCAGTGCTGGCGACTTACAAGTGCACGACGCGATCCTGGCTGCTGCGCTTGGTATTACTGGCGCCATCGCACGTCTCATTCAGGCTGCTACCGAAAGTCAGAAAGAGATCGTCGCGCAGGGCAAGGGCGCGGGTGGAAGCCAGCAGTTCTATAAGCGCAACTCGCGCTGGACTGAGGGTCTCATTTCCGCCGCGCGTGCCGTCGCATTCGCCACCAACACGCTCATCGAAGCCGCTGACGGTGTTCTAAGCGGCACGCACAGCCTCGAGCAACTCATCGTGGCCTCGAACGAGGTGGCTGCCAGCACGGCCCAGCTCGTCGCTGCCTCCCGCGTCAAAGCAAACTTGATGAGCAAGACGCAGGAGAACCTAGAGCTGGCTGCGCGTGCCGTTACGGATGCTTGCAAGGCCCTCGTCAGGCAGGTTCGGGCGATCAGCGCGAAACAGGTCGAGCAGGAGGACGTGGATTATGCGAACATGGCTACACTCGAGTTCAAGCGCGCGGAGATGGAGCAGCAGGTCGAGATCTTGAAGTTGGAGAAGGATCTTGGGGCTGCGAGGCACAGGCTTGGTGCGATGCGGCGTGCGGGATACCATGTCAACGACGAGTCGGCGTAGGCGTACGAAAGATATTGAAAGTGGAAGGAGAGGATCTCAATAGGACTGGATTGCTTACTCTTACTCTGTACTATGCGCGTTCTCTGATAATACCATCGGTATCTGTTGAAGGCTTTTGAACCGTCTATGATATATTCCTGGCGGAGCTGGTGTAGCGACGGGGCCGGTAATCCGTTATATGTATGTAGAGCCAGTGGGATGGAGAGTAGTAGATGTGTGTGATGTGAACCGATGAGAGCCTATGAAGAGGTCCGAGCGTAGCGCGAAAACACGAGTACACGTATATAAAACTGGCGCGGGCGCTATGTCAAGAAGAAGGGAATGTGGATGCTCTGTATGGACAGACTATGCAAAGTGAAGTGAAAGCAATGGGTCGTAAGGTATGTCACGGTGCGAATAAACAGCAAGCTTTGAAGCACATTAGACAGCACAGCATGGACATGGCTGAAGGTATTAACAGTAGCCAGAACGGAATGGGTAAAGAGAGAGCGGAGGTATACTCGGGGAATAATAACACCGGGGAATAAAGAATAAGTCGGGTCAAGTGAGCGTGGTAGTGGAGAATGAACAGTCCAGACGGGGAGATATAAACAGCGGCTGAACGAGCCGCGGTGGCATGACGGGGTCGTCTCGCGCATAAGGGCCTATCGCCCAAAGTCGAGTTCATCGTCACTCCGGACAGTCTCGAAAGAACTCTTGCCCATATCCAAGAAGGAATCGTCAATGCTCCCTCTCGGTTGCCTTGCAACGGCAACGATAGGTGGCTCCCTCGCCAAACTCGGCCCACCAAGGAATGCGCTCTGAGGTGGGGGGCCCGCACCAGCTGAATGCGGAACACGCATACTACGCACGGATGCCGGTGGCGTAGCAATGCTCAATCCGGGCTTACGCCGTCCAGATGCAAGCTCGACGCCGTAGTCCTCATCCTCCGGACTATGACGCTCAACCACGTCCTCTTGCTCATCCTCACCCTCAGCAACATCGTACTCCTCCTCCGCAGCACCAATCTCCAAGAAACTCGGTCGCCTTGCAATCGCCCTATGCGCGCCCGCAACGGGCGGAGCACGCGAAGAAGCATCGCTGGGTGCGCGGCTGCGAGTTCCGCTAGGTGGCGTGCGCCATTTAGGCGGCGGGGACAGAGGCTGGATCGGAACTGTGCTTGTGCGTCTTGAAACTGGCGCACTCGCGGCGCCTGAACTCGGCACACGCGCTCGGCGGGGTGGTGGCGGAAGGCCGTAGTTGCTACGTGCAGACATCATCGAAGAAGCATTTGATGGGCCCCGAGACAACGTTATAGGCGAATCGAGCGCTTCACTGGCCGTACTTGGACGACGCGGGCGTGTAGTCGGTACACCAAGCGTGCGTTGAAGAAGCGAGTCGGCGCGACGCACAAGCGGCGGTCCAGCGTCACGCGAGTTACGCGCGCTGGGGCGGGGGGAGAGCGCGGGTGAGGGCGCGAGCGGACTGTGAGGATTCAGTCCAGTTGGACTGCTGTAGCCTGTATGCGGACTTCCGAAAGTATGAGGAGGGGTGCCGAACGTCGGGCTACCGACACCCGCGCGTGGACTGTTGGTAGCTCCGTAAGGGCTGCCATACGGACTTCCCAGCGTGCCTTGCGGGCTCCCGGGGAAATGCACGTCGCTTTCAGCACTGGCCGCTGCATCGGAAAACGTCCCGCTATGGCTCGTACGGACACTGTTAAAGCTCCTCCCACGCTCGCGCATAAACGCCGCGGCGCGACTGCCAGTCGCGTCGGCACCGAGCTCCTCTTCGAGTCGGAGCATATCGGCCGGCGCCATGATATGCTGCGGCGCATAGTCCCGCTCCTTCTCCCTCTCCCTTGCACCGCCAGGCGAACTGGGCGGTTCGCCGTCGTCCCAGAAGCTACCAGTGCCAGTCGTTTGTGTTGCAATTGAAATTTCACTGTCCCGACCCGGCCGCCGTACCTCATCTGGTGGGGCGCCATTGAGCGAGAATAGGGAGCGAATATCCGTGTCATCGCGGTCTTTCTGCACAGAGTTGTTCGAACGGCGGCTTGAGCCAGAAAACAAACGTCGACGGGCGGCACCGAGCGGGGGAGAGCCCATAGACTGAGAAAGTACACTGGGAGCATTGCTAGACGCGCTAGGATGGCGACTAAGTGTAGGCATCACATCTGAGCCCGCTGAAGCCGTGTGGCGCAGTGCAGAGGGCAACGGTGGGAGCGGGATGCGGGTATGATGGAAAGAGCGTTGCTTCTTGACGGCTTTACCGGAGTGGTCGGAGTGGTCGGATTCATAGGGCGGGCTGGTCGGAGTATTCGAAGAGCCTGAACCGCGCTTGTTCAGAGAATGGGAAGAGACAGCCTTCTTGAGCGCCTTTGCGAGTTGCGCTGGCGGTGGGTGGAGGCCAGACGACGAGGCGAAGGAGATGCCTGAGGAAGAAGAAGATTCGCCTGGACTCGGTTCGCGTAAATGCTGGCTAGGTACAAGAGGTGTCGGAGGAAGAGTCGAGCGAGGTGGTGCTTGAGGTGCTGGGATCATTCGAGGCAAGCTCGGCTGGCGGATAACCACGGTTGGACTGGTCGGCATCGGGCCAACGCGGCTCACATCTGTGTGACCGCGAGGGCGACCCTTGCGGAGCGTTGAGGAGGACGCGCTGGGTCGTATCTGTGGCGCTGGCGCGTCGGATACCATAGCCTCGAGCGGGAGGAAGTGTTCGTGGCGGTAAACTTTGTCGCTCGAGGTAGTAGCTCTGTGTGTCGAATTCAGTGTCACATATTATGTGGATGTCTAACTGATTACATACCGGGAGTGACGCCAGTCGTCGTCAGACGGAAAGCCGGGCGAGAGCAGAGGCGGGGATGTGCCAACGTCGTCGGGCACATCCGGCATATTCGGATGGAACGCGCGGGGCCTCAGTGGTGCAGTAAGAAGGTTGCCGTGGTCAGCCTCAGAGGATGAAGTGTAGCTCTCTCTGTTATAAGAAAGCGTAAAGTCGGACTTGTGGCCTGGCCGGTCATCATGCTCGTCGCCGTCATCAAATACAGAAAGCCGGTGGGACTCAAGCATGCTCGCGGAGGAGGGGATGTACTGCGCTGCGAATGGGTCCATTTCACTCGTCGTTAGCACAGACTGCGTGAGCGACGCGTGCTTGGCCGCATCGCTTGGTGTCCGTGGCTCGTCCCAACTAGAATGTGTCGTTGTCGGACGCGACGAGTTGCTGGGCAACGGTACGCGCGCTCGCGCCGGGGATGGCGGCTCCATAAGACCAGTATGAAGTGGGAGAACCGGTGAGGGGGGACTATTAGGTGGCCTTAGTTGACCGCTCCTTTTCGATTTAATGCCCATAGCCGTAGCCAGCGTTGAAAGCTTTTTGCCTGGCCGGGAACCGCTGCTTTCGCTAGTGGACTTTAGCGTGAAGTGCTGTGGAATATTGACCGTCACTGACCCATTGAGTTTACTTGAGGAGCTAGTACGTTGCCACCATGGCCTCTGGGGTGGCTGCTGAGGCGAGTGCATCGTTCAGCTGTGCATCAGCGTTGACTGCAACAGCGAACCGTCCCCCGTCGACCCTCATTTCCGTCTCGGTCCCATCACTCGTGCCTGGCGAGAGCCATTTCATCTTCCACGGCTTCTGTCCACACTTCATCTCTTGTTAATCCCTTGACACCGCCTTCTATGGGCGCTATGAATGTTCATATGCATCTGCAAGCTACTCTAGGCAGCTGAACTGCTTTATAAGGAGTACAGCGATGCGAATTGGGCATTTGCGAGCGCCAAAGCTCACATCATTCCATCACCTCTTCTTGATGTCTTCCGCTGGCACTTCCCACGTCTTGTCCACTTTAAAATCACGATGCCACATCTCGGACCCACACCCGCGCTTAGACACCGCACATCCTTCTTCTCCTTGAAGCTTGAAAGCCTGATTCCTCATGTCAAACAAGGTATGGAAGACCGCCTTGCTGACGACCACAGTCTACAGTGAGTCATTCAGTCTTGGTGGGAAAGGCGGCTTCGCCATCTGGCTTCTCGAGCGTTACTCGGTTTTAGTGCATGTGTTCGTGTGCACGACGAGAAAGGGAAGCACAGCGCTTATATACTGTGCCACAACTACGGAAGAGGCTCTCGGTTCTAAAACCCGTCTGCAATAAGCGCTGAGAGCACGCAAACCTTGTCTACCCCGGATGGACAATGGGCCACACGAGAAGTTCATAATGTGGGCGAGCATTGGTCATAGAACGTTCCAACGTATTAATTCCGGCGTTCAGATGATTCGCACCTGTTACCTTCCCAATCTGTGTTATCCCATGTTATACAACTACAGATACGTAGAAAATCGAGGCGAGCGTGGACAAGACACAGAGAAAAGGAAACGAGCTAAAGAAGGTCGAGTGAGAACTAGAGAGAACTGGCGTCGTTCGTAGTGCCGAGGACAACCAGATGCATATGTCCCATGTCTAGTCCCGCTCACTAACTAGCCCCGCCCTGCCTCTCTTCAATCGATCCTCCAAATCGCCGTGTCCACCAAACACCTTCCTGCTCTCCCCGCTCAAGAAGCTGCCCATGCCACCACTCTTCGCGCGCGCAGCTTCCTCCCTCGCCATCTCAGCCTTCTCTTTCTCAAGCATCGCGCTGAGGCGCTCCTTCCGCTCCGCATCCATCGAATGCGCATTGCCTTGCATCGCTGCGAGCCGTGCGGCACGGTCTGCATCGGCGCGGGAGGCGGTCGTTGGAGGTGGTGCAGCGCGAGGTGGAGGACCTGTACGGTCTCGCGGTGGTGGACTGGAGCGGCGAGGTGGCGGTGGGCTAACGCGAGCACGCTTTCGATACGAGTCGTAGGGCGAACGATCGCGGGTAGGGCTGCGTTCGCGCTTTGATGACCGGCCCGCGGGGCTACGGCTCCGCCCACGCAATGGTGGTGACTCGCTCTCGTCCGAACGCGGCCATGGCGGACGACGTTCATCTCTGTCACGCCGCGAGTACTTGTCGTCCGAGCGCGGGGGTGGAGGTCGCCGATCGTCATCGTACCGGCTGCTGCGGCGGTCATCGTCGTAGCGGTCGCGGCGAGCATACGGACTCGGCGAGCGCCGACGCTCGTACGGACTGGGAGACCTCCTGCGATCATGCATAACACCGTGCCTCTCCGCCTTCTCGCGCTCCTTTCTCTCCTTCTTCTCGCGCTTGCGCTCCTCCTTACTCTTCTTGTCCTTCTTATCCTTAGGAGCAATACCCGAACGAGCCTGCATCTCGCGCAGACGAAGTGGGTTGTTCATGAGCGACTCGTACGCGGCCGCCTCCTGCTGCTTGATCGCGAATAGAGGGTCCTCCCGGATCTTCGACTGGATGTCGCGTACAGTATTGGCGTTCTGTACGGCGATGAAGTTCTTGTGGGCGGCACCGAGCTATTGATATCATGGATAAGTTAAATCAACAAAATATCAGAAATAATAGGACGTACCTTTGCGTTCTCGTCGGCAGTGAGGATCTTATCGACACGCTTCTTGCCGAGTAGGTAGTCCTCCAACTCGCTCTCGTTCGTAGTCGTGCCTGCGGCTGGCGTCGTATACATCCATTCTAGTTTCTCTGTTCGTTTCTTCCCCGTCTGCTCCTCCTGTAACCGTTGTAGCTCCTGCAGCTGACGCTCCTCTTCTTTCTCCTTACGCAACTGGTCAAGCTTCTTCTTCTCCTCGAGCTGAGTGACAGACAATATGTTTAGCGGGAAATATCGTATAATAGGTAGAGCCAACGTACCGCTTCCTTCTCCTTCAACCACACCTTCTCCTGGTTCTTCATAAGCACCGGGTGCCACGACTTCTTCATGTTCAAATCTCCGCCGCCCATATTGCCTACTCTCCTCGGGGTTCAGATACTAGAAAAGGTATTCGGGGACGCCGCAGCGAAACAAGAGTCCGTCGAGGAGGTGACCGTAGGAGACAAAGCGCCTGCACAGCGTGCGCGGCGCTTGAGAGGTTCGTTCGGCAACTGCCGGGCCGCGCTTTTGAAGGTCCGCGCCGAGGTCTGACTTGCGCACTCTTCCGTGTCCCCGACGCACATCCCGAGGCTGAGTCGCAGGAATATGTCCCGAATACCGGCTGCCGGAAACGGCACGTTGGATGAGCTCGAGGAGGGTATACTTCCTGCCAACGAGTATGGCGCTCCCCCGGGCGCGCGGTGCGTCTCCTCGCACTTAGCTTGCACATATAGCTCGCGTGCTCAAGTTCACATTACAGACCGGCTCGCTCTATGTATGCGCTGACTCGTAGCGAGATTACCCGCGGTCTTGCGAACAGATTTGTGCACTCGCGAGCATATATTCTGCTATATCTGTGCACGGCTGCGCTCAGCGTTACGACAGTCGTACTTTCGCTCAAGGACGGTTGCCCCGGTTTACCGTTCTATATCCTCGAAGTCATCGTGAATGCTACAATGATTGGAGAGGTTGCCGTACGGTTCCTTTCGTTTGGTCGCGTGCGTACTCTCTCATATCTCAATTGACTCATCATATATGCGAGCGCTAACTATTTGTACAGGCTTTCTGGAAATACCCATTCAACGTGTTCGATGCGATCGTGACGGTCTTCAGCGTCATCACGCTTATGGTCATCTTCTTTGCCGGGTGCGGTACAGCGACGAAGGAGGAGGAGATCTTCGACACACTACTTCTTGTGGCGCGTAATGTCCTCCAGTTCGGTCGCCTTGCGAGCGTTGTCCGGCAGTGCGTCTCTTCCCTTCTTCATCCCACCTCATCATGCTTCCCCATTCACCGTATCTCGTCTGTCCTGTAACTATACTGATGTACGCAATGTGCAGGTCCGGGCAAAGCATCTGGGCACGTCCAAAGCCAATCGACCTCAACGCAGCTCGTCGCGCAGGCTTCACCGTCGACATGGACTTACCCTCAGACGACGAGTCCGATGAACTCCGTGCACCTCTGCGCGCAGCAAACGGTTCCCCTGCGGATGTGGTGTTTGATGCCGGCCCTACGGGCGCGGAGGCCTGGGGCGGAGAGCGTGATATGCCGCATGCGGCTGCTGCGAACAAGAATAGAGATGATGAAGATATGTGGGCCGAACTTGGTTGATGGGAGTTTGTGGGAGACTATATTTATTAGGTCATATGCACGGGTCTATTTCTGTGATCTGCTTGCTTCAATTCCACAGACTCACTGACTGGAGTTCGATATACTGCTTCGCGCCACTCGCGTGTCTTGGTTGCGTGGCAAAGCTGCTTCCCCTTCACATGCCACCACCCACCATTGTGGTTGTGGTTTATCTGATCACGCGACTCGGATAAAGGCGACTACGTCTATTGCGTTTTGACGCCCGTCTTTGCTCTCGACAACCATACTTGTTGGATGTGCGCATAGAGGGTAACCAACGACAGCATCATACTGGACATGCCACCGCTGAACGACTCTCAGTACTGGTGAGTCGTCATGGCCCATGCACTTCTCCAGTTGTATCTCACAACACTCGACCAGCGACTTTTGGACCTCTATGGTGGACCTACATTTCCAGGTTGAACTTGGCCGCATGGGTGGGCAGGGTAGTCGCGAACTTCAAGCGACCAAACTCGACGAAAAGCTCTTGCGTCTGGAGAACGCCATCAACCTCGTCAAAGAGCGGCGCGCTATGCCACCGTGAGGAGATTTATTGCCTCAGTACATTACCAGCTACTTATGGAAGTTCAGTAGCTCGGAATTCTGGGCTTCCATAGTCGGTGTACGTTTTGGTGTCGACCTTGCTTCCAAGCCTGGAGAATCAAGCGAGGCTCACGCGCGCAGGCTCACCGAAGAACTCGTGCGCCTGGACAACGCTATGGCACTGGCCAAAAGGCGGCGCAACATGCTGTCGACAGCATCTCGCCTTCCATCCGATGTATGGTCCTATATATTCTTAGCTCTCAGGGACGTTTGGCATCCGTCGTGGGAATACAAACCCGGCAAGAAGACATATATGTTCAACCCGGGGTTCATGAACTTGTCCTACATCTGCAGTGGCTGGCGTGCTGTGAGTTGTGACCAACAACATACAGGCATACGAGATGCTAACATTTTAACCGTCCTAGATCGCCTTATCTACCCCAAGCCTCTGGACGTACATCACCGATGACATTGCCCACTTTCCCGAGGCTCTTGCCCCAATCTTTATCCAGCGCTCTGGTAGTCTTCCTCTGGACTTGCACTTCATGGGCTTTGACTCACTCCCAGACGTGATAATGTGGATACAGCCGTCTACCTTGCACCGCATCTCCTCTATATCTCTCGAGGAGGCTCAGAAGTGTGATTTCGATGAGCTCTTCAGGCACATGGTGCCGAAGATGGACTGCCTGAAGCAGTTGAATATTTCCATCGAGTTAGACGATAGTAACCCCTTCTTGCCTACCGAGCTTCTGCGGGAAACTCGCTTAACGCGTCTTAGCTTGGATACCTGCGCGCTGCCTTGGAATCACCACCTCTTCAACACTCGTCTTACCCACCTGAGCCTAAAGTTCCACAGCCCATATGACATTCCGCCAGCCGTTTTTCCTTCCTTTGCGCAGCTCGCGGATGTCCTGGCATGCACGACCTCCTTGCAGAGCCTCGAACTCGGCGACGTCTTTCCGATCGGATCGAACGTCACTCCCTCGTCCGTGACACTGCCGGCTGGTTGCCGTCTAGCGAAATTCGAGGCCATGTGGCGTCAGATGGAGTGTCTGCGCTTACTCTCGCACCTCATTGTGCCGCCGGAGTGTACCGTAGAGGCTGCCATCTGGGCCAGGGATGATATACACGGCAACGAAATTTACTCGTTTGCAGCACCCGGCTCCGCCAGATTTAATACTGACTGGGACCCGGAAGATTTCGATTCGGGCGATTCAGATTACGACTCGGAGCCGGGTATGACCGATCGCGAGCGCCGTAGGAAGTGGGAGAACAAGCAGGAAGTCGACAACGCCCGGATGCGTGCATGGAATACGCAGGAGGTGGTAGAGCATGCCGTGCAGAACCTTTATCACTCCGGGCGCAAACAGCGAGAACTGTGCGCCCCGCAAGAGCTTATCGTGTCCCCCGATGGTCTGCATTTCCATCAGCGCGAACTTCCCCGATCGCAGTGGACGACGTTCGCGGGGTATACCGGCTTTCCCCGCGAGGAGCCCCACGCGCCCGAGTACGACGGCTCGACGTATGTCGGCGTGACGACTCATCACCGATACTACGAAGAGCCCGAGGAGGGCCTTACACTCTCTCGCCACATAATCTTCGCGTTTCCCCTCCAGAGCCTCTGCGCCATTTCGTTTTCGCGCGCTGCGGCTGTGAACTTGTACTACTTGTGGGATTTCCTTGCACCACTCGGCGGTGTGCGCAGGCTCGGTATTGATGCTGGAGGAGGCATTGAGCTACTCAATGCTCTCGCTCAGGTTGAGCCACACGCTCGCAAGATTAAGCTGCTCCCTCTTCTAGAGATCATACACATCCATGTGGATGGTCGCGACCGAAAGCCGTCCAATTTTCCTGAGCGGGAGATGAAGGCCCTGGTGTCTTTGATAAAGGAGAGACGACGTTACGAGAGGCCTTTGCAGGAGTTGGTAGTAGAGCAGTCGATGGCCTGGCAGAGCATGTGGAATAATATTCTGAAGCCTCTGATTCCTGTGACGTTCTGTGACTTCCGCCGTGTGGCAATCAACCATCAACGCTAGTCGATGTATACGTGTCCTTACGTCATCCCTACACAGTATCCCATCCGACTTTACAGTATCACACTTAGTCTTACATAGTGGAATCTATACGCCCATCATGAGGCACCTCTGCGTTTTGGATGCGCAGTAGCACGTGTTTCGCAAGATGTGGAGTGCGGCTTGAACGCGGCGGACAGATAGGGACTTGAAGGTTCCAAGCTTGACCGCTACAGCCACCTCTATACTTATTTAGCACCTCTATGGTGGCTCATGTCGACTCGCCGACACAGATAACCCAAACCGAGGCCTCCTCGTCGCGCACTCCCGGCTCGTCCGGCGCAGTGCGCTTCCCAGAATCAGCAGGCTCATCCTCCCGCCAAACCTCGTTCTCCCAGGCGTCTTCTCTTGGCTTGGGTCAGCCCCCTGGCCGTAAAGCGCTATATCAGGACGGTCATGCCGTTCCCGCTGCGTCGGGAGGATATTATGAAGATGATCGTCGGCGCCGCGTGCGCTCGGCTGTCGTTTCACAACGTATCGCGAGCCCCGGCTTAAGCGGCCAGCAGGCGCAGAACGGCAGCGCGAAGCAGCGGAGGACCAGTGGCGTGGATATCAACCGCAACACTGAGCTCAGACCACGGAGGGTCACGATGAGCACTGCACCGCCGGTTGGCGTGGACGAGTACGAGGAGAACGTGTTCTCAGACGAGTACGATCTCTGTGCGTGCTCATATAGTTATTGCCTGCACTACGCTTACACAGTTCACATCCCACAGCTCATGAAGGTGTGTTATTATGCAGATATATACCTATAGCTCTTGACTGAGCTTATGCCAGACCCAAAGATCTTGGAGGAGGTCCAACATGCGCTCAAGCTCAAAGCTCGCCGAGAAGCCCGACAGGTCGACTCGATGCGAACAGTATCCAGCGCCTCATCTCTTCCATCTGAACCTACTCGCGCGCCCGTCTCCCCTGCACACTTCCCGCGCCTCGCCAAAGCCAGTGTAGAATCTGAACTTGACTTTGCACCCCGTGTCGGCCTTGAGCACCTACACCCTGTGCCATTGTCCTTCAATGACGGCCGCACGCTTGACTGGGGTCCGGATCCGTCACAGGAGGAGGTGAACGAGCGCAAGTGGCCTATCAGCATGCCCAAGCGGAAGCGGGAGCGCCATCAGTCAACGCCGGGAAAGGAAGTGCTTGATCGACAGGTCGCACGTTGGAATGGTATGTCTACGTCCAAACTCTGTGCCGAATATGCAACCGAATACTGAGCGTCAAGTCAGAGCGTACAACTCGCACCCGCGTCAGCGTGTCTGCACAGACTCTTCGCAAAGCGGAGATCACGCGCTCCCAGCTCGGTCGGCGCTATGGGGTCCTCAATGCCACGCTAGAGCCAGGCAAGCAACCCCTAGCCTTGACAAAGGTTGTTGGCTGGTATACTCGCCTTGAGCCGGGCGTACAAAACGCACTGGACACCGCCGAGCCGTTTACATGGCTCAAGCATCTGCGCGACCGCACACTCGCTCGGACAGGCCGTCGCGTACCCTGGCATGTTTCCGCCTTGCTTGCAGAGGAATTCGTACGCTCTCGACTACGCCCTCAAGATTTGACTAGTACTACCCACAACTACATGAGCCCGATTCCCGAACATGGCGTCGCGTCGACTTCGTCTATGCCCCCACAACCTGTTAGCCCATCAGCACGCAGCCTCGAGTCTTCGCGCGATATGAGCCCGAGTGTCAGCCTTGGTGCCAGCCTGTCCCGCCGGCGCAGCTTCGACGCAAATGTGTCCTTTGAACCGCTCAGTTCAGGTCGACACTCAGTTGGTACGGACTCGCGCCGAAGCATTGAAGCGAACCCGTATGGCTATCGGCGAGAGCTCTGGGACAGGGAAGTACGGGCAGTCACAGAAAGCCCGAGGAGTAGCTTGTACAGTGCATCGTCTCATCCTGAGCTCTCTGCGGCCTCGCCATCAAGCTCGCGGGCACGCATGCGACCCATCGCGAAGCTAGGGCGCAGCGCTCACGATAGCGACGACCCCGCTTCGCCACATCAGTCCCTCAGCGAAGGCTCGGACGGCGAACGACGAGCAGGTCGTCGCCGTACATTCCGCTTCCGACCCACAGGACTTGATCTCATCGGGCGGTCAGCCACTGTACCAGAGCTCCGCATCAACGAAGACACGGGTGAGCAAGAAAGTCAATCGCGACCAATGAGCCAAGATTTCAGTGACGGTGGCGATGGCGGACTTACGCCTGGTGTTGGCGAGGCGCTCAAGGCACGAGACGGGGAGACTACTGCGGTGGCGCAAGTGTCTACGGATGACTTCCGCCCTTCGACACGACCCAATGGGCCACATCGAACCAACTCGCGTATTCTGCAAATGAGGGGCTATCGCACATCGTTACCTTCTTTGCACCCTCCCTCCTTGAACGAGGATCGTCAGAAGACGGACGCGGACGAGGAGAACGAGAGAGCCGAGTATGATCGAAGAGCACAGTACGTCGCCGAGGTCTCTGTGTACTCGGATGGAGTCGCTGACGGTGAATAGATTGCTTGATAACACGACTGCGCAGAACCAGCACAATCGTCACTTGCTGCAGCGTGTGGCGAATAGTGTCAAGGAATACGAACAGGTTCTCACGCGCATGGCACGGACACTCGACCTTCCGTATACACCGTTACCAGAGGAGCTCCTGGACGCGGTCTCGCATGACCCCGCTGTCATAACGGGCCATACGCGAACCCTGCGCGGATACGCGGCGGTTGACAGCATCCACGAGAACCTGCGCTCACAGCAGGAAGTCGTTGCCCGTTATCTAGCGGCTCACATGGAGACTGGCGCTGGAACCATGACCATCGGACATAGTGTACTTGAGGGAGGGCTGCGTGACTTTACGGGCACCCTTGAGAGGCTTGAGGACGAGCAGGTTGGGATTGACCAGAAGAGTGCGGAGGTCGCAGAGTCGTTGGCGCGGGTCAAGTCGCTGCAAGCTCAGGTCAAGGACGAGTACTATGCCGCCACCCAGCATACTTCGGCTGTCTATCCTGAGGTACGTTTCATACTTCCCGTCCCTTCATGAATGCTGATGAGTCTGCAGCTCTCGCAAATTCTGACGCTCGAAGACGGTTACAACAATCGGTTCCAGAACTTCCAAGAGTTTGCGCAGGACGCGCTTACGTTCATATTGGATGCGGCGGTTCCTTTCTGGCGCAACTACGGCAAGGTCATCGGTGTCGACGTGCAGGACTTCCTCATCGTGCCATGGTACCGCAACGAATTCACGGGCGAGGCCAAACGCTATCCGATCGAACATCTCCCCAAACGTTCAGTCCGACATTGGGTCTGCCTCGTGCTATTGTACGACCTCATGCTCACGGTTCTGGGCCTTCAAATGCGCGGCGTATGGATCAGTGTACACTGGACCTCACTTCCGTATCAACATACGCACCCTGTCCTCTGGATCGCGTCGGTACCCATGTTCTGGGGTTGTGTCTTGGCACAAGTTATCGCCGTGCTCGTCGAAACCGCCATCGTCATAGGTGAACATGCAGTCATGGCGTGGTGGGTTGCATGGTACTTGCGCATAGTCGATTAATTTATTGTTTCATCACACTTCGTTATTCTCCGCTCTCTGCACATTTGCGCTACCTCTCATCTCTCGATTATGCTTTCGTATTTGCTATCGTAAATCTCGTGATATATCCAATCCTGTTCATACCAGTCTACGCTCGTCACCCATGGACAGCGATCGCACTCCTTCTCCCTTATACATACATACCGTCTCATAGTGAGGAGCGCAATCTAACTCTGACAAAAACTCCAGTCGTCAACGCAATGATGTGATTGGGAAAGCAAGTAACAAAACATGGAGATGAAAGATACATAGCAAGTCTGATCCTCAGGAGGTGCGAGAAGTTGAAGGTCCAGGCGAGTACGGTATGAATTTCGATCCGGCCCCTACAGCACTAGTACTAGCCGCATTAGCTGTTGCCGTGTATGCCGTCGCCGGCGAAACCGCTGGTAGCGCTGGTACAGGCGCATGCCTAACGCCTGGCAAGGGGGTAGCATGCCCTGCCTCGATACACGGCCGACAGAACCCTACATAGCAAAGGATTCAGTACGACAATATGGTAGTGAGTCAACGAGGACATACGTCCTCCCATGTGCAAGGGTACACCAGTCTTCCCGCAGTGGTGACACGCGATCACCGGTTTCGTATACCCAGTCATTGACGCTGGCAGCGGTGGTACGAGCACGTAGGCGAGGTTCTGCTTCGGCTTCGTAGTCATTGCCGGAGTGGTTGGTGTCGATTTTGTCCGTCGTTTCTTCGGCGGCGGCTTTGGCGTTGCAGATGATGGTGTTCCTTCGCTCTGTTTACGGACAGGCGCAGATGACTCGCTCTTCTTTGGCGTCGCCAGCGCCCGCTTACGCTTTCCTGGGGCATTCGGGTCCGGCTTGATGGATTTCATGAGGAAAGGCGGTTCTGCTGCAGCCTTGAATTGCTGAAGACGCTCAGATCCGATGGGTAGTTGATATTGTAGATATTGTCGTGCTCGCGCCTTCCTGAGCTGCGCAACACTTAGCAGATACGAAGCATAGGATACGAGTCAATTGCACTCACAGTTGTACGCAGCATATCGCGATTCGTCATATTTCTCTCTGGCCCGCCGACCCAGTCCACAAGCGCGTCATGTAACATCTGCGCAGGGTGAAGGAGGCGCAGCGTCACGACATCCTGCTGTCCTGAAGTAGATGATGATGGTTCGCCAGGGGCAGGCTCTGTAGCCGGCGCAGATAGGAGTAGAGATATAGGTATCGTATCGAGCCGAGCCCCGTTTGGCGGGTCGCGTTCAATGAATGCAGGGCCTCGAGGAAGAAGCCATCGATCATTAGGTCGTTCTTTGTATTCAAAAATAATATCTCGCGGTTTAGACGGATCGGTGGTAGTCTCGAGCGCGGTCGGAGCAGGCCTCCAAAGAGTGGCATCGGTTGCAGTGAGCGTATTGATAGTCGTAGTAATGTACTTGACCTCCTCTGGTGAGGCCTTTCCAGCAGTTGCTTCGCGGATACAGTGAGCTAGATGAGCATCCTGCTGCGCTGCCGCATTCACGCGAGAAACAAGTTCGGGAGTGACATTCGAGAAGGGTGTGGCAGATGATGCGGAAGAGGAAGACGGTGCGATGCCTCCGTATGGTTGCAGCTGAGGGGGTGCTACGGCGGCGGACTTGGTAGGCTGGGCCTCAGGTGCAGAGGGAAGATAGGTGACCTCGTACACAACGAGGTCAGGCATCGTATGCGGACCAACTTCAAGGGTACATTTGCTGAGTAGTCTGGTGGTATGCGGAGGCGGAATAGGACTGTCGGCGGCAGGTTTGCCACCCCGTCCTCTGGTTGCAAACTTGGGCAGAAGACGGCTCAGCAATGTTGTCCGCGCTGGTATCATGTGTCAGTGTGGCGTCTTCTTCACTAGATGTTCGAGTGCAGACATTCATGTAACGATGTAGATAACACACAGCTACACGCGAGTCAGCCGTGTCAATGGGAGCAAAGCGCACAGCGTACCTATCTTGGACACTCTTGAGCCTACCGAGCTTCGCGTCTAGTTCCCAGTCGGGCTTGGGTCCCACCGGGTAGTCCTGAGGTCGAAGCAAGGCAGCCATGGTGGCAAGAAGTCAATTGACGAGTGGCGTCACGGGAGCGCGTTTGGTACGCGCTGCTCAATTGATGCGCACCTAGTAACCTTCTGCTCTTGACGTCCACCACTCTTCCACCGACCAGAAGACTTTGATTTGCCTGTCTACGCACGTTTATCATGTCTTTACGCGTTCGTAAGTTGATAACCAATCCGTGTGCACCGAGCGATTCTAAATAACTTGATAGAGAAGGGCGGGACTGTTTTCAAGCCCATGGCGAAGGCCAGGGCGCGCGCTGGGCCCGGCGATGCTCGTGAACCTTCCTCGACACCTGACCCTCGATCTACTGCAAACTCGTCTTCTATATCTGGGCCTAACTCCTCTCTTGAACATGTACATGCCTCTCCCGCTGTACCAGTCAACACACTGACTCCTGCTCGCTTTCAACCGCCGCCGCAACAGCAGCAGCCAGTTGCCTCTACATCGCAGGCTCAACTTCCGGATCCGGGTTCCGTGTCCTCTGAAGTCTCTGTGCCGCGTGTATCTCAATCAAATGCTCGCTCTTCTGGGCCGTCTGTCCCTTCAATTGCGCGAGCAGTCGGCCCGCCAACTCGTCCTCCAGCAGCCGTTGTAATGCCGTCCAGATCTCCTGCCGTTGCGCCATCTTCCTCGGTCGCACAAAGTGCTCCCGAAATCGAAGCGCCTCGGGTTCCTGGTGGCTCTCAGATGGCACCACCTATTGCTGTCGAACCGCCCATTCATCCTCCACCACCCCACACAAATTCTGCGCAAACTCAGATGATAGACCCTACTCTACTGCCACCCGGATACTTAGACGTTCCTCCTGAGAATCAAAGATCTAATAATGCCCCAAATGCCTTTCCGCAACCTTCCGGACTTGACTTTGTGGCTCTCATAGCTCAAGCAGCGCGGGCTGCTAACGGTGATCGATCTCTGGCTACTACCTCTCCTGCTCAACAAGAAGCGCTAGTCGGCCCCGAGTCCGCGCAATCATCTCGACCTCGTCGCAGCAAGAGAACTATCGCATCTACCAATGCTACCACAGACTTGCATGGTGAAGATGATGGCCCCCCTGCCAAAAGGCGACGCTCCCGCAAGAAGTCGGGTGACTCTGACAACGAAGCGGAGCCCAAGAAGCGCGCATCTCGAAGGGGGCGGAGAAAGTCTACGGCAGCGGCAGACGACAATGACTCTGAGCAAGAGACCCTTGACGGCGAGCCGCGCAAGAAGCGTCGTGGTCGTAAGGCGCGCTCGCCTGTCCGCTTTGATGCAGACGCGGATCCTGGCGAAGAGCTTGACCCGACGGTCGTCACGATGGCCGATTTGTGCGAAGATACCGGTCAGGGCCGTGTGAGCAGCAAGGCGGCGCAGATCTTCGACAATCATGCCAATTGGAAACGCGCGAATAGAGAGCGGCGGGCACGTATGCGCGCGATCAGTGAGAGAAAGAAGTATGGGTTGAAGGACGATGAAGGCGAGGGGGAAGGGGAACAGGCTGCGAACAAGGGCGAGCCAGAAGAGGTCGCCGTACCGGGCTCGCCACCAGCTGAAGTGGAGGAGGATCATTTTGGCGCATTTGACGCTGATGCTGATGGGGAAGCGGTGGACGACGAGGACGACTTCGACTACTCTGCGGTCGGCGGTGGAAGCAAGTTTGCCCCTCGTTTCCGCATTGGGCCGAACGGCGAGACTATCATCGACGATACGTCGTTGCATGTCGACCGCGATGAGGAGGCCGAGACGGCGGGGTATCAACATGTCGAGGAGTCGGACGCAACAAAGTTCACTAACTCGTCAACGTATGGGAAGAAGGTACATGGCTCGCGTTGGAGCGCAGAAGAAACTGAGATGTTCTTCGATGTGAGCGCTTACTGCTTCTCGCACTGGCAGGGTTACTCACGACATTTTAGGCGCTACGACAGTTCGGAGAGAACTACGAGCTCATCTCTTACGTTCTCCCGGGTCGTGACCGCAAGCAATGCAAGAACAAGTTCAAGTCAGAAGATAAGAAGAACTCTGCCCGTATCGACGAGTGTCTGAAGAACCGCACTGCCATTGGTACACCTTTCTTCTGTGATCGCTGATGACCTCACTAACGCCTCCATATAGACATGGAGACGCTTTCGCGTTTGACAGGAAAAGACTTCTCGGGCCCCACACCAGTCATTCGCGCGAAGACGCCGCCCAACCTCGCGGGGATGGATCCAAGCGCAGCAGCAGTAGCCGATGATACTTCAACCGTGCGTAAGCAGAGCAGTACGCCTGGGCCAAGCGAGAAGGCCGGGAAGCGCGCGGGCAAGAAAAAGGCGAATGCGAAGGCTGACGACGGCGTCGAGATCTTGGGCGCCGCGGACGGTGTTTGGGATTCGGACTGAACGGACACCGTATAAAATATCTGTACGAGTTTTGACGCTGTCGGCCTCGCACCCGCTTCTTTGGCGCAGGTGGTTAAGCGGCACGCTCTTGATGGAACGTGGAGGTGTTCGATCCGCACAGTGACCATGTCCGATAATATGCCCTTCGATATGTCAAAAGTCCTGCTCTTGTGCACCTTCTGGGGCATATATGCGCCTGATGTTTTGAGAGGTTATGGAGGCGCGTCGCGTCGCGTCCGGTTGACAGCTTCCATGTGCGCCCACGCGAGCGCGACTTCTCATCCCATAAAAGGGTTTTGAGCGCGTTCGCGTCACCCTGCCCTCTCTTTCTTCCTACCTCCATCCACCACCCACCGCCCCATCCGTCCTTCTAATCGATCATGCCTGGCCGTCGTCCGTCAGCTGCTAGCTCTTCCGCCCCTTCTCGTGCAGGCAGCCAGCCACCCGAAGACGACGTTGATGAGGTCCGCCTCCCCGTGGACCTGACTATATGCGCCTTTATTCACTCGCTACTGCTTATAGGAGCCCTACTTCGACTCTGTCGACGATCTCCAGTCACACGTACGATTACTCTGCCTTCAAACGCGGGTTTCGCTCACAAATCGGCGAATGTAGGGCATCAATGTCCAAGATATTCTTAAGCTCAAGGTCAGCCTCGCCCTCCCTTTTCCGCACGCATACTGACTTTGTACTGCAGTCTGCTGCAATTACTACCATCTCGGGAGTGACGATGACCACCAGGAGGACGTTGTTGAAGATTAAGGTCCGCATATGCGTCTTTTTCCACAGGCTGCCCCTCACTCTATGCAGGGCCTTTCCGAGGCGAAGGTGGAGAAGATTAAGGTATGTCGCTGCTTATGCGCATATATGCTACTTTCGCTCATGTCATGTGTAGGAGGCGGCGCTGAAAATTCAAGGGTCTTCTTTCGCTACTGGTCTGGAGATGCAGGATAAGCGCAAGCGTGTACTATGCATCAGCACGGGCAGTAAGGCAGTGGACGGCATTCTCGGCGGTACGTCATCCTAAATACCGTTCAAACCTGAACTCACCCTTGTCTAGGCGGCGTTATGTCCCAGTCCATCACCGAAAGTGCGCCAGCATATCCGTTCTCTGTATGCTACTTATCTCATCGTCGTCTTCAGTCTATGGAGAGTATCGCACGGGGAAGACGCAGTGCGCACATACGATGGCGGTGATAGCCCAGCTTCCACCGGACATGGGTGGCGCATCGGGCAAGGTTCTACCCGCCTTCCCTCAACGCCGTCCCTCGGTAACCTCATCGTTGGTTTCAGGTTGCTTACATCGATACTGAAGGCACCTTCCGCCCTGACCGTATACGTTCTATCGCTGACCGCTTCGGCGTCAATGGTGATATGGCTTTAGAGAACATTTTATATGGTATGACGATCATGCGCCTTACAATTTTCCTAGTCTGACCGGCGCGACATTAGCTCGCGCCTTCAATAGCGAACACCAGGTAAGCAAGCGACTCCGCGTCACCAGTATGCTGCTTACCCTGCTCGCATAGATGGAGCTCATCAATGAATGCTCGTTGCGCTTCGCCGAGGACAAAGACTTCAGGTTACTGGTGCGTCTACTCGCTGTTTCATTCAGTCAGTTCGCTGAACCGGAGCAGATCGTTGACAGTATCATGGCGCTCTTCCGAGTCGACTTCTCCGGTCGTGGCGAGCTGAGCGAGAGGCAGCAAAAGGCACGCGGTAGTCTCGTAATCGTTTTACCTTCGCTAACACTTTTCCATCCTTAGCTTGCGCAAGTTCGTCTTGGTCCTTCGGTATAGATCAAACGTTTTGCTGATCCTCTATAGATGTTGTCTAAGCTTACCAAACTCTCCGAGGAATTCAACATCTGCATCCTCATGACTAATCAGGTTCAATGTACGTTTTGAGCTCAATATAGACTTCACCATGTTCTCATTGGCCTCCCGTAGCCGATCCTGGTGCCACGATGACCTTCGTCGCTGGCGGTGCGCTCAAGCCCATCGGAGGCCACATCATGTCGCATGCTTCCGCGACACGCATGTTCTTACGCAAAGGTGATCCGCTATACCCTCGATTCCTGGTGCTTGGCTGATAGGGCTACAGGTCGTGCTGAGGAGCGCGTGGCTAAGCTCGTTGACAGCCCCGACAAGCCAGAGTCGGAAGCGTCGTACAAGCTCGACGAAGGTGGATGGGCTGATGTTTGATCTTCGAGTCCGCTATCTTGTGCTCGTCTTTCTACTGGTCGCCTTTTGTTACGGACTTGAAGCTGCACGGACTTCTCGACGATGTGTTTTGTTGTATTATATCGGACACCTGCTGTACCTGTTAGCGTTTGAGGATGTCACGCCACTGCTTATCTTGGTCATCTACTCGCTTCTTGCGCGCAGAAAGATATAACTACTCAGCTCCTCAGCTCCGTCCCGCATCCTTGCAGTTCCAGCGATGACATGCTCCTTCTCTACGGCCATGTCCTTGCTCAACGAATCAACATACAGAGCAAGTTTGTATTTGACACATATTTGGTGCACAAAACGATACAAATATCATTTCCCAGAGTTTTTAGCCTCCAGCGTGTTCAAAGCTTCACTTCGATTTCATCCTCGGTCCCATCCAGCACCTCAATTCCATCAAGATGCGCCTCAAACATGTTGTCGTCCGAGTCGACAGAGAAAGTGACGACGTTCTTCTTCGCGAGGACGACGGAGATCGGAACGGTGTGGTGCAGGCCCGCGCGCACGTTCAGGTCGCGGACGCGGAACTTCTCGCCGTTGACGTGCACGAACGCGTCGCCACCTTGAAAAGTCAGATCAACGTAACGTTCAAGTGACATTTCTGTCGAAGAGCAGATGCTCACCGGTCGCGTTGTTTACAGTGTAGTGCAGCGACATCCACTGGCGCTCGCCGGTGCCGAGACCCTGGACATCGGTGAAGGTTACGTTGCTTGAGGGGTCGACTAAAAGATAGATGGTTCAGATCGTGAGCCACGATGTGGTGGGAGATGCTTCAACTTACTCTGGTGCACAGAACGCTTTGTAATGCAATGCTCGCAGTCCGTGACGGCTACGAGAAGTACCGTCACCGTACTGCTCAGACCACGAGAAGACTTTACTCACCCGCCCTGCCAGCGATCGCCGCGTCCTCGGCCTCGTAGCGCTTTCCTGTCGACGAGGTCGTGACCACACCTGTCGTTGGGTTGACCTTCCAGTACGCATAATCTTGCAGCGTCACCGTGTGCGACGACGAGGACGCGCTGACCGGGAGCCACATGTAGTTGGAGGCGCTCGTGCCTTTCGAGTCCCACGCGTCGCCCATGAACATGTACGTCGTTTGCGAGCTGCCTGCGATTGTGAGGACGAACGTCGACTGTGAGTTGTAAGTGTTCGTCGACTCGGGCGCGATATCGGAGGGGCCGGTCCCTGCACACGTTCAACACGAGTTCAGTAGGGGTGCAGCGCGAACGTGAGTGTGCGAGGGCTTACAGGGACCAGCGAGGTTTGTAGCCCAGAAAACCTTGTCGGGGTTCGCCCGGTAGCCAGTCTTTGCCGAGACGATCAGGAAGTAGACGCCTAGGGAGGGAACTTTAGAATCGCAGCGTTCATGTCGCATTGAAAGTACTTACTGCCGACTTTGAACATCGCGGGTGCCTCATAGGCACCGAGAGCTAGTCAAGCACATCAGCCATACTATTCCCGAATACAGCGCGTAATACCTACAGAGATACGCAACCCTGTCACCAACGCTGCAATCGGTGCCACCATTGACGTGACCGTTTATCTTGTTTATTGCTACTATATTGTGGTCGGCGCTCGTAACCCAGTAGTCGTTGCCTGCCCCATCACACAGTCAACTACATGAGCAACCCTCCGTACGTAGCCGGCGCTTACCATCGGTATCGGCGAACACGCCGCAGTCACTGAATGTGTAGCTGTCCGGGGGGATCGACATGGGCGAGCCGTACGTGCTGTAACCGCCCGCTATGTCGGTGCTGCTCATGGCTTGTGTAAGTCGGTCGACTTGGCCCCAGATCTTGGCACAGCCGCTATCAGCGCCCCAGGCCGGGCAAAATGGACTGTGGCGAGACGCACGTGGTACCTGCCCCCGGAGACGAACATCTTCGGGCGGTAGAGCCATTCAATCGAGTTCGCGAGGCCGCGGTTATCCCAGTTGATCAGGTCCTCAGAGGAATAGATGCGCGGGGACGTGTTACTATCCCAGGATTGCCCCACCTACGCGCACTTATCAATCCCAGAGTACAGGGCAGAATAGCTATGTGTCACACCCAGTAGAAGACGTTTCCGGGCTTGAGGATCATACCGCCGTGGGCGTCGATCCGGGCGCCACTAGTGTCATACCAGACCGCGCCAGGCGCGATCCAGCTGGCCGCAGACACGGACAGTGCGAGGAGAGATGCGAGTGCGAGGCCGGTGAGCCGGGCCATGTTGTTGTGCAGTCAGCCATGCACCATCGCGCGTATTTAAGCCAACGGTGCATGCGCATGGTGGCAGTAACAAACAGTGCACAGGCCGGTATATATCCGTAGCTTTTGCCGTGAATAAACGCCGTGACGCGTCACGCGCCGCGGCGGACCCGAGGATCTTGAGGACGCGTCTTCCAAGTTCCAACCGTCTTGCCTCGACGCGCATCAACGTCTCTCTCCGAATGCGCAATGTTCGGTCGACGTTGGTCCACAGCAACGGAACCTGACTGACTGACAATGGCAGAGGTGCCAGGGATGATATACAGCTCAGTGTAAAAGTGAGAAGCGTCGAGATTAGCTTCGCTGTCGTAGCTCATGGCTGACGAGTCCAAGTCGCATTTCGAGCTTCTGGCGGTAGGCTGCATTGCGTAAAAGAATGTTGGTCCAGGTCCACTCTGGCGATAATGCTATCTTTAATCAATACACTGGTCCTTCTTTCCAGGTGCACTTGAGCAATCGTGGATGTCTCATGATGTGTCTGCCTCGAGGTGTTCGCCATAAGTAAACTGCAAGCCTGCAAACGCATAAGCCTGCGTATCTTGGATACGAGCTTGCTCAGACAAACGATACAGTCTAGGAAGTCCATAACCGCTGACCAACGCATAGTTTTGCCGGCGTCAGCCGGCCATTTCTCGTGTGCGTCCCGGACAAGATACACGTGAGCCCTCAGCTTCGACGGGAACGGGGCTGCAACTTGCCGCACGCCCTCGCATCCTATCGCTCGTCTACTATGTCCGCACGCCCCAAAGCCCTTCTGATTGTCTACACCGAACCCGGGGCACACGTTGATGAGGCAGAGTTCAATGACTGGTATATATATGACCCAATGCTGTACCTTACAACTGTATCGCTCATGCCAGGATTAGGTATGATAACGAGCATGTCCCACTGCGTGCAAATATCCCCGAGGTCTTTATAGGCGGTATCGCCAGGCTCAGATCCACCGACGGTTCGAAGCCCGCGTTTGCCGCGACATACGATCTTGAATCGGCCGCAGCGCTGCAGAGTTCAGCATACACGAACCTCACGGTCACACGCAGTGAACGCGAGAAAAACATATTTGCGAAGATCGGCGTAGTTGACCGCCGTGTCTACGATGTTTATCCCGGCCCTTCATTCGCGCCCTCGCCGCGCTTTGACGAGAAGAAGGGAGCGCCGTACACCGTCATAGTCGAGACCAAGATTCCGGAAGGTGCGGCAGAGACTGAGTACAACAAGTGGTACGACGAGGAGCACATTCCACTGCTATCTCGCATTCCTGGCTGGCTGCGCAGTCGACGCTTTGTCCTTGTGGAGGGGAGCGTCTTCGGCACAGACACAGGCGTACACAAACGCACGAGTCCGCCAGCAAAGTACCTCGCTATCCACGAGTACGAGACGTCGGATGCATCTGGCAAGAAGGAGACGCAGGAACACAAGAACGCAATGGGTACGGAGTGGATGGCTAAGATCGAGAAAACGGTTATCGCAAAGTCCAAGCGCGAGTTTGAGCTGCTTAGGAAGTGGTAGATGGCTTGCATCATGTATCTATATATGCGAGTCCCGACCCCTTGAATCTTGCTCGGCGCTCCCAAACTGTGGTAGCAATAGCTGCGTACAGGCAGGCTGATAGAGCTGCATAGCAGGCACTCCGCCACATATTTCTCTTCCTTTTACATCGGTGTTTTCTTGCGACGGTGTACTTCTTATGTTTTGCTTGTGTTGTCTCACATCGGACGCGTGCTGTACCTTTTAGCCTTGAAATGTCACGCGAGTGTCATCGATTCGTCTTCCGTGCGCAATCGGAAGAAGATAGCTCCCCGAC
This sequence comes from Peniophora sp. CONT, assembly GCA_001632445.1. Classification (NCBI taxonomy): domain Eukaryota; kingdom Fungi; phylum Basidiomycota; class Agaricomycetes; order Russulales; family Peniophoraceae; genus Peniophora; species Peniophora sp. CONT. Next base: position 167,634 of record KV424476.1, read on the forward strand.
TCGCAGCTCATACGCCTTTGTAATATTCAATCGCAGCGGCATGCTGTGGGTCCGTCTACCCTTTAATTTAAGACCAGGGTCGACCATTCCGCGATTCACTCTCTCATTCCCCATATCGCTTACACCATGCCTGCTCCTCCGAAAGCCCTTTTGCTTGTATACACCGAACCCGGTGCGCACATCGACGAGGCAGAATACCATGACTGGTGCGCATCTGTGTAACGCTCTATCTTACCGCTCACGTTGCTGATATCAAGATTAGGTATGATAACGAGCATGTTCCACTGCGCGCGAATATTTCCGAGGTGTTTACTGGCCGTATCAACCGCCTCAAATCCACCGACGGTTCCAAGCCCGCGTTCGCCGCAACATACGACCTCGAATCGGTCGCGGCGCTGAAGAATCCGGCATACACAAAACTCACGGCGACACGCAGTGAGCGCGAGAGCAATATATTTGCCAAGCTCGGGGTAGTTGACCTACGCGTCTACGATGCTTACTCCGGCCCGTCGGTGCCAGCGCCCTCGCCGCGCTTCGATGAAACAAAAGGAGCACCGTCTACGGTCATAATCGAGACAGTGATTCCGGAGGGTGCGGCGGAGGATGAGTACAATAAGTGGTTCGACGAGGAACACCTTCCGCTGGTCTCTCGCTTTCCCGGCTGGCTGCGCAGTCGGCGCTTCGTCCTTGTGAACGAGAACTCGTTGGTCTTCGGCACGGACACGGGAGCGCACAAGCGTACGAGCCCTCCGGCGAAGTACCTCACTATCCACGAGTATGATACGCCGGACGCATCCGCCAGGAAAGAGACGCAGGAGTACAAGTACGCGACGAGCACGGAGTGGATGGCCAAGATTGAGAAGACGGTGATCTCGAAGTCCAAGCGCGAGTTTGAGCTCCTCAAAGTGTGGTGAAATGTATGAATATATTTATTCTGACGAGCGCCGCGTCCGTGATCGTTGCTTAGTGCATCGTGGAGACGGCCCTGGTGGTGGTCGGGTTGATAGAGATTGATGAGATAGCAGGCAAGGGACGCGTTGAGCGCGAAGGCTGCGCGCGGTGTTGCGCACGGCATGCACGTTGTCCTCGACGGCCATCACTGGTCAGGTTGCAGCGATCGAACATCCACCAACGCCGAGGGACGATATGCAAACTTATTCAGGTCCTCGGATGCAGCACATTAGATAGCCTATCGCTGCGTGCGAGGTCGAGCGCGTGCACCGCGCGCTTTCCGGTCGAATGAACGTTCCTTCCGTATCCTGCAGTTACTTCTCATCACCTACAACTTCTTCCGGAGCTGGGTCCACTCTGTGGCTCATCAAGGATCAATGTCAAGCTCATCCTCCATGTGCTCCGTCACAGCGTGCGCCCTTGCTGTCGCCGACGGGCGCGCTGGGGTAGATATAAGGGACTGAATCGCCGCCCTCCAGCTGCTTGCTCTTCGGTTCCCGACCTCCTTGACGATGTTCTGCCGTGCTAGTCTGCTTTGGGCTGTCGTCGCCTCGACGATCTTGAGCGCTCGCGCTAGCCGGCGTCCGTTTTATGACACCCGTCCCGATCTGAGCGCTTGCTCCGCGCTCCCGATCGTCTACTCATGCGAAAACACGACTGCGTTCACGGATTCCTGCTGCAACATCGCAGGAGGAGGTCTCGTCCTTCAGACTCAGTTCTGGGATACGTATACGGGGTACGAGCACAAGGGCCAGCTTCTCCCCAAGGACTCATGGACGGTTCATGGTTTATGGCCGGATAACTGCGATGGGTGAGAGTCTTCGTCTTGATCTGGCGAGCGAGGTTGAGAATAGTGTCGCGTGCCAGCTCGTACGGCCAGTACTGCGACTTGTCGAGACAGTATGACCCATTCCCTGCGACGACTCTGGCGGATGGCACCGTTGTTTCCAACTACACTGGTCCCGGGGTGGACACGTTCGTTCGAGAGTTTGGTCGGGAAGACCTCCTAGACTGGAGTACGTGAAATATGATTGCACTTTGGTGGAGGCAAAGGTCGCTCATTCCAGGCAGTGGAAAAGTTTTGGGTATCACAGGGAGAAAGTAATGCAGGTTTCTGGGGACACGAGGTGAGTCGGTCTTCTTCTCATCGCATTCAACCTACACTGGCTGACGCGACTGGTACTAGTTCAGCAAGCACGCGACGTGCACGTCTACGTTTGACGTCAAATGTTACGGCTCGGACTACAAGAAATATCAAGACGTAGTCGACTTCTTCCTCGCTGTCCGCCGCGCGTTCTCCATGTTCCCGACCTTTGACATGCTCGCAGCGTGAGCCGATCCATGCTTCATGCAATGATCGGGCCTACTTAACACTTCGGCAGCGCTGGGATAACGCCATCCAATAAGACGACATATGCGCTGTCGGCGATCCAAAATGCCTTAGTCGCGCAGACCGGGGCGCTCCCGTATCTTGGCTGCACGCATAACGGCACTGTTCTTGACGAGGTTTGGTACTATAACCATGTTAGCGGCACGGTATGTTCGACGATCATTGTCTTTATCGTGCGCGCTACTCATGCTCGGCGCGCCTCAGGAACAATACGGCCGCTTCAAGCCGGTCAACACGACGTTCGGCAGCACTTGCTCTTCGACTGCGGGTATCTGGTACTATGAACGTAGTCCCTCCTCCGAGCGTACCGTGGCGTTTTGAATATCCTGGAGGGGGTTGCACCGCCAGGCGCAGCCATAATGTATCGCGCTCTCTTCATTGCAAAAGGAATACATGACATAGCCTGCGTACATCTTGGGGAAAACTTGGCAGCAGCCGACAACAGCATACAAAACATAGCAGAAACATGCATGAACAGCGCTAGCGTCCTGAGGAGATACAAAGCGACAGAGAGCAAACAATTGGCAAATGCGCGCCCACAGCACAAACACGGCATACAGGTAACGAAACAGGGGTCCACGTTCTAGGCGAAAACTGAAGGGGGCCGCGAGGACTCAGGCGATGAAGCCCCCGATGAGGATGTGTCCATGCCCGATGTCGACGAGCCCGAACTGACTTGCGAGGCCATAGTGGGCAGCATCGGTAAGGCCTTCTCCTGTCTCATGAGGGAACCAGGCTCGCCCGGCACGACGGAGAGGGGAGGCGTAGAGAGGATACTGAGAAGCTTGCGGAAACGGTAGGAGCGCCCAAGTGATACCTAAATCGCGCAGAATATGAGCGGGAAGGTCAAACAAACAGTGAGTAAATGAGTCGGACCTGGCGATGGACAGGTTGCGCCACCTCCGCCACAGCCAATCGTTTGGGCGCCGCCGGAGCAACATCATAGCTTCTATCCGATGTCTCCGACTCTTGGGAAGACTCGCTAAATAGAGAGCGCGCAGAGTGCAGCGACTCGTACTCGTCTGGTGATGCGGCGAGAGCATCAGTGATGGCTGCCTCAAGCGATCCCTCGTCGTGAATCTGGGGTAGCGTCGGCGGGAAGTCCAGCTTCGGGCTCCGGGCCAGCGCCTTGTTCGAGGTGTCTGTACACCTTAACTGGCCGAGTTTCGGATACGGACAGCCCTGGCAACCGAGAGTGTTAGACACGAGAAGGCAGGGACGGACGTCTCAAGGCGCACCACTCTCGGACGATCGGCGGGAGGCTTGGGAAGGTCGGCGCGAAAGTGAATGTGCGGTGTGGGAGTGAACATGGTGAGGTGTTCCAACAGGCTCCTGGCGATGATGGTTGGGAAACGAGGTGGGGGAGAGGAAGTCAGGCAAGAAGAGCGGTTACATAGTAGACGGCCAGGCCAAAACTCGATGGTCTGAGACACCTCGGGTTGAAAAGGGGTTACAATTATATCAGCGAAAGAGGTAAATGTAGCTTGGTAGTATATAGTAACAGTAGATATAGATCATCCGAATATGAGAATACAGGAAGCTAGGGAGGTGATAGTGAACTTGCGGTTGTGTACATGCTATACTGGATACTGTTATGAATCTTGTCAATGTTGGGAACGGCGGGGATTTTTGTGGCAGCGTGCGGGCGCCGAGAAATGAGACTCAAAGCAAGGAGCAGACGTGGTGCGAGAGTAATGAAAAACGAGGCGATTATCGAAGGCTTGGAAAGGTATCCTAGGAGCCTCGCGGCCTTCAAACGTCGCGAGGGCTGCCCTGAACACGAGATCGGCGCTGCATGGCAAACGAGAAGTCCTTCGTTTTGATAAACATCAGTTCTTGACATCTTTAAGCCAAAGACACCAAGGCACGCACCAGGAGAAGCGCGGAGTCGGAACGCGCCAGGGATCCTTCGCCGTCAGGGCGCTCGATTTCATTGAGCACCTCTCCGAGGCCCGTCAAATCGAGGGGGGTTGCTACCTCCTGACCGTACGGAGCGAGAGAAAAGGTCCTCAGGTTCGCCAGCCCAGCCAGAGGAGGAAGCGGGGCAGCGGAGACGAGAGGGAACGCGCCTGCTATCGGGCTCTAGAAAGCGGATCAGGACGCCAGCATGACCTCAAGAACTGCATGCTTACGGTGGGTACACTGGAATCGCTGGTCTCCGACTCGCTGTCGTCGCCAGCGAAGAAAGACAGTACAAACGACGAAGTACTTTGGCCGGATGCCGATTCCTCGTCGTTGACGTCGAAGCTGAGCCCGAGGCTGTTGCGGCTGCTGTGTCTGACGCCGGTAAAGCTTATTGCTGCACCGGATATTCCACGCCCGCCTTCTTGCTCGACGAACGCAGTAGTTGCATTGACGTTTGCGGGATTCTGCAAACCCAGCTGTCAGCGTCTATACACTAACCCATATACAAGCGTGAGATGACGAACGGCACTGAGCGCCAGGTCGGAAATGACCGTGCTGTCTCCAGATAATCCTGAAGATGCGGCCGGGGAAGACGGGTAGAACATATCTACGACGTGCGGCTGCTCAATATTGTCAGCGTCTGTGCTGATATACCCTGCGAAACGTGGGTGGAGCGCAGGACGTACGGGCATAACGTATGCGACGGGGTCGAAGGCCTGGTGCCGCGCTTGGCGATCTGGTACAGCGTACGGGTGATAGCGATAAAAATGCATATGGCGGTAGGCGGGGAGACGGAAAGATAAAGTCGACATATGGCAGCGAAAGCAATGACTGTGTGTTGCTGGTCCGTGCTTGGATACGCCCCGTGGGGCAGCCGTGGACTGTCAAGATGGGCAGACTGCGGGGTGGATGGACGCAAGAGGAAAGCGGACGCGAGGCGAGTGCACTTTATAGGGCGGCCTGTCTGCGGCAAGCTAAGTTCGCCAGGTCCTCGCGAATCAAGGTTGCCGAGGACATACCAACCCCACACACCGGCTTGTCTTCAACCTGCACCTCCGCATTTCGGCATTTCATCTACCTTCCGCGCTTCCGCAGCAAGGACCTATAGCATGGGCATACGACATAATACTGCCAGAGACGTTGCGTCTATGACCGAATTAATGTGTGAGATAGCCGACACCATCGCTGGGGCCGCCGCCGCTTGCTGGATCGACTCCGCACTGCGTAAGCTGCCTCGACCGTCAAGCGACCATATCGCCCGACAGCTTCAGCATCCTGGCCTTGGGGTGACTGTATGTCCAGCAGACAGTCTAAACCCGTGCCGAGAGTGCGTTGTCGTCGATTCATAGCTCTGCGGAACGCGAGTTCAGTCCTGAGCGACGTCCGTGTCACGTCGCGGTGTCTTGAAACGTCCTCTGGTAAATGGGAGGTCTGGCTGCCATGGAAGTTCGAGTACAGGTACGCGCTCAGTGAGAGCCATCGTCCATCCCTGATGACAGCGTGCTCTGTGCGCCACCTAGAGAACCGACTGAGCCCGGGCGGGCGCCCCGAGCTACCGCATCCGACGTGCGAACATCGCTCATTCATCGAGTGACGCATCTTCGAATGCCGGATGAGGCCGAGGACCTCACTGAAACTGAACAACCACCTTCTTCATACTTAGCTTCAGCCGGTCTAACTGATCATGCGCCGCAAACTAGGATCAATTAGATGAAGGGGACAGCGTGCGCAGAGGCTGCTGCTACAGCGCGCCCAGCCGCGGGAAACCCACTTATCATGATCAAATTCAGTAACTACAGTGCACCCGGTAAGCATTCTCCTTATATGAAGCTGCTGCGCAGAGACCTCTATATGAAGGTCAAATGTTGACGAGGCGCTCACAGGTTCCCAGATAGACGAGAACTCAAGATATCGGCAGGAACTACAGGAAGCACGCTTTCCAGGACTCAGATCTTCTTCAGCCCCTACCTGCATTATACACCTAGTTGTCACCCCGTGTGCCGGCCTTGTAGAGACCATGCAGTTGCCGTTTGGCTCTGTCCTGCCCGAGCTATTATCTTGCTCCAATTCCCGAGTACGCCACCATATCCCTGCGATGAAGGCTGGCGCGCAAGTGTTACGCCTCACGCAATGCCCATGCAGCGCGGACGGAAGGTTTACGAGTCTTTCTTGTCTCTGGTACAGTATAGCCTCCCCGTAGACGGCGGTGTGAAGCCCGTTGGCTACCTGAGGTCGACAATGGTGCCTGGAGTCTTCTGAACCTTGATGTATTCAGGGGATATTGCCCAGACTGGCCCGTAGCCAGCGACCAGAGGAAGTAAGGTGGACCATAGCTCAGTGTACACAGTTGAGTATCGAAGGAACGTGGGCGTTGGGATGAGACGAGGGTAAGGTACGAGACAAGGGGGCGGGGACCAATAATGCCATGTGCGCCGTCGACTGCCGTCGATCGGGTTGCTCGCCAACTCCGACCTTCCACTACCGAACACAAGGTTGCTTAAACCACCATGCATACACATAAACAACATCCCACAGTATTCGCTTCCCTTTACTCCGTCGTGACATCAAACCCAATACAACCTCTGCAATGTTGCCTTTTCCTGCGCCTTGTGGCGTAATTATATTATGTACGGCGGTGACCACTCGCGCCCTCGTCATATCGTAGGAACGAATGGCTGCCTCTTCTCTCCCACACCCATTCTGTCTTCTCGTCGATCCGAACTTGAGCGCCGACTCGATGCCTCGCCGTTGTTCTCCCAGCAACGTCATATGCACGCCAACATATCCGTCAGAAAGCTTAACGACGCTCTTCCCCACCGTCAACCACCTCTGAAGCGCGTGCGCTCGGTTTTCTGCTCACTCGCTGCCCAATAAAAATCCGTACTGTCACGAATAATTTCAGTACTGCCATAATGTCGCGCAAGGTGGTATTGTGTGGGACGGGCTTCGTTGGTGCGTCTCCAAGCGTCTCCCCAATCTCTCCCATCTGACCGGCCACTGTGATCAGGCGGCAGAATTGCGCATGCTATAAGCAAGGCGAACCGACAGGTTCATCCTCACCGCCTCATCCAGGCCTCGTCCCGTACCCTCGACTCTCGCATAGACACCTTGAAGCGCGAGCTACCCGCCAACGACTTGCTCCCATTCCACCCTGTCGACATCACCAAACCTGAGACTCTTGCTCCTGCGTTTGACGGCGCGGACGTCGTCGTCTCGCTGGTTGGACTTCTTACAGGCTCGCCCGATATGTTCGAGAGAGTCCAGTGGAAGGGCAATGAGAACGTCGCCGTCGCGGCCAAAGAAGCTGGCGCAAAGCTCATATACATCAGCGCGATTGGCGCAGACCGAAACAGTCCCGTACCCTACGCGAGGACGAAGGCTCTCGCCGAAGAGGCGGTTCTACAACACTGCCCCGATGCAACAATCATACGACCCAGTCTTGTCTTTGGGCCGGGAGATAGCTTCTTCAATGTACGATATGACTTGAAATACCCTCCCCTCGAAGCTTACGAGAGCACAGCGCTTTGCCACATTATCCAAGTTTCTGCCCTTCTTACCTGTTTTTGGCGACGGATCGACAAAGTTTCAGCCCGTATTTGTGGACGACATCGCCCACCTCGTAGAGATCATCTCCAGGCAAGACCCTGCCATTCGCGCCGAGGTCGCTGGACGGATTATAGAAGCGGGCGGCCCCGATGGTATGCACCGCACGCAACTCTTTCATGTTTCCATTTCTCATGAACATCTTTCAGTGTTTTCCTTCAAAGATATCATGCACCTTGTACTTCGACATACTGGCCGAACGCGACCCGTCGTTCCTGTACCATGGGCCGTCGGTACAATACAGGGAGCGGTGCTGGAGCGACTGCCAGAAACGATCCTGACTATGACCCGCGACCAAGTGAGTCTCTTTCCGGACGCCACTTCTACTGCGTTGCTTATTCGGTTGTAAAGGTCGAGCAGCTGAAGAAGGACAATGTTGTGGTCATTCCAACACCCTCCGGCCATATCAATTTCAAGTATTTCATGCGGATGCATGGCCGCGAACTGACTTCCGTAGAAGAAGTTCTGCCAACCTACTTGAGCGCATAGATGTACTTTGTTGTAGATGCAAGGTTAGCCTTGCTAAGTTAATAGCTAATACTGAGGCCGGGAGGCCGCACACGAAGCAATTAGAACTACCGGTGCCACAGCTGTGTGCGAACCCGGATTGACGTTAGCCGGATCGCGGCCGACGTTCTCCGAAGAATTTGCCGGCGGCAAGTCGTAATTTACCATTTTTGGACGCGCGAACACGCACTGCCGGGCCGTCACGCGTCAGCACTGTCTCCGAACCTCCATGCAGAATTCACTGGGAAAACATGTTGTTGATTCGGGTGGCCCTCGGACCATGACACCATGCACACGCAGTTTGCGTGCTCGATAAGAGCTGGTAGCACCTCTCCGTGAACGGTCATCTGTCACGCAGGACCATGTCTGCGCGCTCTCTGTCTCCCCGTGCTTCAACATCACGCACACCGTCACCGTCGTCGCAGAGTGGCACGGCTGGTCCTGGTCGTGCGATCACTTCACCAAGTCTTCAGGATGAGAAGGATGTGACTGGCGACGGCAAAGAGCCCGTACAGGATGCCGAGCACGCAATACCGTATAGCATCTTCACGAAGAGGGAGAAATGGACTATCGTGGGCTTGGCTGCGCTGGGTGGTTTCTTCAGGTGCGCTTATATTGCCGAGCGACACACCTGGCTTCCTACCTTCACTATCTACAGAACGCTGACAACACCCTATCATGCAGTCCCATGACCGCCAACATCTACTTCCCAGCTTTACCGCGACTAGCTAAAGCATTTCATGAAAGCACGGAGAACTTGGTGAGTCCTGCTTCAAAGCATCGTGCACTTTCTATTCCACTGTTCCTGCGTGTTCCAGTATGGCGCCCGTCATCAGGTTACACTGCTGATACGCTTTCGTTATAGAATTTGACAGTGACGATGTATATGGTGATGCAAGGAGTCGGTAAGCTATGCCGTCTCATATAGAGCTGCGTAGTTGCTGACCTTACACCAGCTCCGATGATATGGGGAACGCTCAGCGATCGTTATGGTCGGCGTCCTCAGTTTATCGGCTGTATGTTGTTCCTGGCGCTCACATGTGTTGGCCTCGCCTTGACGCCAACTGACGCCTTCTGGCTTCTGATGCTTCTCCGCTGCCTGCAAGCTTTTGGAAGCGCAAGCACAATTGCTTTGGGTAAGTCCAGCTCATTCACCTGCTACCATAAGTTCTCAATCTATTAGGTGGGGGTGTCATTGGTGACATCGCGACACCCCAAGAACGTGGAGGTTTCTTTGGTGTGTTCAGTGTCGGGCCTATGATTGGACCATCGCTCGGGCCAGTTTTGGGAGGAATTCTGTCGCAGACGTTAGGATGGAGGTTCGATACTCTACTGCAACCAGTCAATAAGTCGTAACTGAAGTCTATTTAGGTCAATCTTTTGGTTCCTATGCATCAGCTCAGCGTTGTGCGCGCTGGTCATGTTTCTGTACGTCCGTAAGCATACATGTTTGTACTTTTCGTTTGCTTATCAAGAGGTCAGAGTTCTCCCGGAAACCTTGCGATCTATCGTTGGCAATGGCAGCGTGCGGCCACCTGCGTTTTGGCGCCCGATTATCCCGGTGGTCGGAAGGTCACTTGAATACAGCGACACAAAACCTCCGCCCAAACCCCTACGCAATCCCTTCGTTCTGTTCACCTATCTCGATGTTCTGGCGCTCCTGTTGTTCAACGGAATTATCTACGCGGTGTTCTACGGTGTCATAGCGACGACATCTGAGCTCTTCCAAACGACCTATCCGTCTTTGAATGAAACGGAGATCGGGCTTTGTTATCTTGCTATCGGTGGCGGCATGCTGGTCGGCACCGTTACTAACGGCAAGTTTCTTGACTACGAATACCAGACCATCAAGCGCTCCATCATCCGCAAGTCCCAGCAAGACTCCGAGAAAGAGTTCAACTGGGAGGCCTTCGTCAAGGACGACAAGTTTCCCATCGAAAAGGCTCGATTACGCTCGGCTTTCATCTATACCGCGCTTTTCATCGCTGCTGTCATCGGTTATGGGTGGAGCATCCAGGCCAGGGTACACCTATCGGGCCCGCTCATCTTACAGTTCATCGGTAAGTCTTCTTGCCTTCCGCCTCGCCTCGTTCATGTCTGACTCCCCGTACAGTTGGCTTGACAAACATGTCTTGTATGAATACCATTACTACACTCATCGTGGACCTCTTCCCAACACAAGGCTCCTCCATTACCGCCTGCGTGAGCATCCCTGTACTTCGTTTTCAATAGCGTGTTCTGAACGCCAACAGAATAACCTCGTCCGCTGCTCACTCGGTGCAGCGATGGTCTCTGCCATGGACCCTTTGATAACGGCCGTAGGATCCGGATGGGCCTACGTTATCCTCGGCGGTATCTCCATAGCTGTGACACCCTTCCTATTCATAGAAATTGCCTTTGGACCGAAGTGGCGAGAGCGTCGTAGACTCCGGTTGGCTCAGGAGGATGCTCGTTAGACTACTTTCAGTCCCTTACGTTAGATGACCGATTATTCGATCCCTAGAAGTATCTTGACACGATGCCTACCATGTACCTCACGTCTTACACGAGTTTTTGAATCATCCCTCACGATTCCTAGTGTATCTAATCTTCAAGGTGCTGCGATGTGGCGCCTGCACTCGGCATCTTCCGGTGTGGCTCGAGATCTGGCCAGTCGCGCCGTCAGTTGTAAGCGCGTAAGCCGCCACCTTGCCTACAACCACCACCATCCTTCTTCTCGAGTATACACCATGTCGGACTCGGAATTGGAAATGCCAGGACAGGAAATGTCAGGACAGGAAATGCCAGGAACGCCAACAAAGAGCAACTCCCTCACGTTCAATCGTAGGTGAACAGCGGCGCTGCTCACGGAGGAAAGGCTCATGCAAACATACAGAAACCGTGAAGGGCATCTTGGAATTCAGTAAGTTTGTACCTCAGCCGCAGATGAATACTGCTTACGGCTTACTAAGTTGAGGTCGCGATACACTGTATTCTCTATGTGCGCCAGATCTATCCGGCGGACCTCTTCATCCGCAGGAAGAAATACGACACACCTGTCTACCAGTCTCGACATCCGGGATTGAACGAATACATCTCAGGCGCGGTCAAAGCTGTAGGCGAAGAGCTCGTACTTGTAAGCTCTACGAATATCTCTTCCAACCCAAGTTTACACTGCTACACAGGGCAACGTCGACAAAGTGGTAATAGTGATCAAAGACAAAGAAGAAGTGGCCCTCGAGCGTTTCATCTTCACCGTCCAAAACATGATAGACGTCGAATCTTACAACAAAGACACGGCCGTCGTCGGCGCTATGAATGCGACTTCGCTGGGACAGTACTTTCGGTCTTTTCTTGTGAAGCTTAATATGATCGAGGCACAACTGGGAGAGATGCCACACGGGGATTCCAGGTCCTTTGCGGTTGTGTTGGAGCTCAAGGATAGTGCGGCACCTTCTGTGAATGCTGCGAAGGTGGGATCACGGCGAATATGTTGGCAGTGCAGACTAACCTAACCACAGGAAACGCCTCCGCCTTGGATACCTGCTGTAACACAACATACCACTGATGGTGCTGCCGACAAAGCCGAGCTGCACATGGTTCGTGCTGTAGACACCGGTGTCATCAATGTAAGCATGTCAAAAATACATCTACCAATTGCACCGTGCTGACACCCTGCAGCTGGCACTCGCTGTACAAGAATCGGAGGACAAACTGAAGTTGATTCGAGGCGAACTGCCTCCCCCTAAGCGTACATCGAAGGGGAAAGGGAAAGAGCGCGCAACATGAGGAAGATTGAGCCAATGCAATGTCTTTACCCACTGAGCTCGATTTCCAATATTAGACGGTAGTAGGGTCCTGAAACAAACCCAAATAACAGGCCCGAAGCGTAATGGTACAAATAAGCAAGTGATCGCGAGTGTTCTTATACGTCGACTCGTATCCGTTCCATCATTGGGATGATGCGGTCCCATTCCTCCATAGCCTGCTTGGGGTCAGAACGGGCATACAGTACTGCGAAGGAGAAGTACATACCGACTTGTACAGCTCAATCTGTCCATCGGCCAGGTTCGTGAGCATCTCCTTCATCTCAGACTCCTTGGCGTATTGGAAGATGGCTTGCTCCCGCAACGTCTCGTCGCTGAATGCATCGCAAGTTTCATGAGCTGTAGTAACCGCCTCTTGCAACTAGAAGCAGGTCAGCCCGCAAGAACCATATTAAGGGAAAGCCGCGCCACTGACCTCTTTGATCTTGCCATCGAGCTTCTTCGCCTTCTCAACGCGACTGCGGTCATCGTCCGCTCCACGGATAGCGTCGACACGCTCCCGAAGATATGCGCCGAGTCCGAGGCCGGTGCTCCCTGCGTGCCCGCTGATGATGGCGGATAGCCTGTCACGCTCGGCAGTAACGCCAGACAGATAGTCAGTCAGTTCTTCGAGATCCAACTGCTTCTGGTCGCGCAGCTTCAGAACAGCTTTGTGTGCACGCGAATAGGAGCCAAGAGAGTGTAGGTGAACTAGGAAGGGGTCGATAGAGTTCTGCGTCTATACGCGATGTAAGCATGTTGCCACGGTTAGCTAGAGACGTGATCCTAACCGTGTGGCGCAATAGCGCAGAGAACTCCAGCAGCGTATTCGAGAAATGGTTAAGCTGGTCGGTAATCCCAGACTCGAGGAAGCCCAATCCTTGTACCGCGACGGCCATATCGTGATAGTCTCCGGTGAGATCTTCACCCGCAGTTTGCGGATCGCCAGCTCATTTAGCCTCAGAGGTCGTGCAAGTATATGGTTCGAAGTCGTCTGTACTCACCTGTGACGCGACCGCGGATGCGGGTCCAGTGCCGCTCAGACACGATCAGGCTCTCCTCGAACTTGTCGATGTGCTCGCGCATGGCCATGAAGCGCTCGTCGGGCTTCTTGACGCGGGCAAAAGCGTTCAGGAGGGTGTCGGAGAGGTTCTCGATGAGACCTTGGCCGCCATCGGCGCCGCCGGGTGGATGGGCGACGTGTTGGTGCATGATAACGTGCTGCAACAATGCGTGAGCTTGGTATTGGAGTAGCTATGAGGCTAGCCTACCCATTCCGTCGATTCAAAGAAGGCTCGGACAAGGGTGCTGCGCTGCAAGGTCGGGTGGCGCGCCAAACGCTGAAGGAAGCGGTTCAAGCTACGGAGCATTAGACGCCCTATATGTCAAGAAGTTAATAGGAACTCACTCTTGTCGCCGGCGCTCCATAAACTCGGGACTGAAGCGATCGCCCGTCACATACTCTGATATATACGTTAGTCCCATGTGTAGCGCGTAAGCCATGTACGCGTACCCATTCGGTGCTTATCCGGCAAAGGTGGAACCACACATGCTGGGAAGTCCTTCGCTAAATGTGTTCGTAGAAAGACAAAGTCCTGGAAGCGCCGTCTTGAAGAAGGGTTGGGTGTGGAGAATATAGGCAAGTTGGTCTATTCACGCGATGAGGCCGCAATCGGGTTTCCCAGTACAGATGCACATACCTTTGCGGTAACGAGATAGGAGACATAAGTATCCTTTGTCTCCGGGAGCTCCTTCTGAGGATCCTTGACTTGGGTGATCAAGTAGCCCTCCCATTTGGGCTCGTGTGGACCGCGCTCATCGTCGCCCTCCGCATTGCTCTGCCTGAACCCTGGCCGAGCAGGCATCGAGGCCTCAGTCGCCGCTGCATCGTACGGGTTATGAGCTGGAGTCTCCCAGGTCACCGAGTCGAACACGTCCTCTTCTTCTCCGAGCATTGATTATAATAAGTCAAGATGAGTGGCGGAACGAGGACGCGTGAAGCGCGCCGCAGTGCCCGAGAGTCCGAGCTCGTGCGTCAAGTCTGTGGCTGCGCATCACTCGACACTTCACATTCCTTCCACCATGGCCCATAAACTGCTGTGGGCGTCCAGCCTACTGGCAGCCTCGCTGGGCACCCTGGCCTTCGAGGCCCCTATCAAAGATACGGACTATACGCGGCAACTATGCAGCGGAATGTACTCCAGTGCCTCTACCTACATCAACGTCACTTTCGACGAGGGCTCTCAGGGGCAACTTGCTATGGTGATATACGAGTGGGGAGATTACAAGTATCTGGGCAAGATCACGACCGAGGAGGAGGAAGACTGGTTGCCGGTGTGTAATCCTTCGCGCATTCAACGCGAACGCGTCTCACAGACGCGTCCCAGCAGAGAACATATGTCTGCACTTCAGACGCCGTCAAGCAGGGGTTCTGCTCGCAAGCCGACGTCGGACGGTTTATCTTGGACTTGCCAGAGAACACTGCTATCGGCGATACTAGCTTCTGGTCCGCCCGTGTGGCGTTCCCAGGTTCGAGTTCGAGTTCCTCCAATGTCGCCACTAAGGACGGCGAGGGACTTGCGACGAGTGGATTCTGGGACAACCCTGCAGGCAACCCCACACCTCCGGATAGCGAGTATGCTTCCCCTTTCCGACGCGATCTGCTCCCTCGCCAGGTTTTGAATCCCAGTCCATCCGGACTGTTTGAGTATAAGGAGCCTATCCAATATTTGGTACGGAAGACCGGATACTACTGCGTCGGTACGCATGATTCTCGTCGCTTTATCTATGCAATGTTTAAGTCGTTGAGTAGCCATTGTTCCTGTAACGGTGTTACCCTCTTCGAAGCGACAGGACGACGGCGAATCCCCAGATTCGCCGACAGAAGCCCACCCGCATTACTCCGGTACTGTGCTGTTCAAGAATAAGTTCGACGGAAAGCTAGCAGCGACAGACTATCCAAAAGTCAACGTACGTGATTAGCCATCATCTGTCACAGTTACATGCTGACTCTAGGTCTAGTTCTACACCGTGATGCTGTTCGTCTACTTAGCGTTTGTTGGTGTCTGGGGTTGGTCCTGCTGGAAACAACGTGATGAACTGCTGCCTATACAGGTCAGTGCCCCTGCTTCAATCTCTTCTGCTTTATAACTGACCTTGAAATCAGTACTACCTCTCTGGTCTCGTCGGTTTCTTGGTCATTGAAATGCTTGCCAACTTGAGTGAGCACTCTCCGCCAACTTGACTTAATCTCGTATTGACTGATTCCTGTCTGCAGCCTACTATCGTTTCCTCAACGCTCACGGCAAAGGGACAACATCCACTGTTTTCCTCTTTGTCGTGGCTATACTTGACGCAGGCCGCAACTCACTCTCATTTTTCTTGTTACTCGTCGTCTCTCTTGGTCTATCCGTCGTGCGCGAGGATTTAGGCTCTACTATGCGTAAATGTCAGATCCTGGCTGGCTTCCATTTCGTCTTCGGAGGTTCGTCTTACTGCATATCATTCGTGAAGTATCATTGATAGATAATATAGTTCTATACGCTGTCGGCATCGTCGAGCTCGAGTTTGAATCGACATCGGCGCTAGTGCTACTGCTCTTTGTCATTCCACTTGCATTTACCCTCAGTGGTTTCCTCATGTGGACCCTATACTCACTCAACGGTATGCTCAACCTTCACGATTGGCTATCATCGGATCCTGACTGTATATCTCAGCCACCATCAGCCAGCTAAAGGCACGGAAGCAGCACTTCAAGCTGCGCATGTTCCAACGCCTCCAGTGGATCCTCTGTACGTATGATTGTGTCTGCACGCACATCCTAGGCTCACGTTCTGCAGTCTTCGTCGTGATCGTGATCACGATCTTCTTCTTCGTCTCGTCCCTAACATTCTCAGGACGTCTCGCAGAAGGTACACAGCTTCCCTCATCGCTTCAACCTCTTCTTCTGACACGCCCACGCAGACTACGCCGCCAACAGCTGGAAAATGCGCTGGTGGCTCCTCGATGGCTGGCTCTCCCTCCTCTATTTCATCGCCTTTTCAGCAGTGTGCTACCTCTGGCGTCCCTCGCCCAACAACAGCCGTCTCCTCATGTCCGAAGAACTCGCACAGGATGACGAGGACGCCGAAGACTACGACTTGGAAGCGATGGAAAGTCGCACGGAACATCGCAACCGGGATAGGGACGACGATGAAGCCACGCTTGTGGGTGGACGAGCGGGACATACTCAGTTGGCAGATGATGCGGTCGTGTTCGAGATTGGGGATGAGGACGCGCATGATTTGAGTGATGAGGAGGACGACCCATCTAAGCGACAGAGGAGGCGGGCTTCAGGGCATGAAGACGATGATGTACATGCGGACGAGCGTGCGGGGTTGATGGAGGGAGGGAAGAAGGACGACTGAGCGACTCTCATTCATCATAAGTAGAAACTTATTCACCTCTCTTTACACCGTCGCGCAAGATAATATGGGACTCTGGTTTTGGAATGTACAACGGATTGGCATTACTTCGTACTTATGATACAGTACATCCAAAAAAGATATGCCTGGGGCAAGGCAGAGGAAGATGATAGGACAGCAAGTAAGGCAGAGCAGCATTTGACAAGATGGCAGTGAGAGGCTCAGTCACGTATACGACCGGTGGATGTGGTGTACAACCGCGGGGCGATGTTCATGCTTTGCAGTTCCTGGAAGAGCAGCTTGGCAGCGTAGGGGATGTACAGCTGCGAGACCGCCGTCTTGGTCTTGCACGCGCGGCACTCGAACGTCTGCTTTTTCTACAGTCCACGTCAGCAAACTGTACTTATTACATAGGTGGATGAAACGTACCAAGTTTGCGATAGCAGTCAACCCGCACGAGTCGCACACATGCAACCGGTACGCATCGCTCGCATCGAACAACCTCTCCTTCAAGAACGCCGCCACACCATGCGAAATCATACAATCGCGCTCCATCTCTCCGAACCGTAGTCCACCGTCCCTCGAACGACCCTCCACCGGCTGCCTCGTCAAGATCTGTACCGGCCCTCTAGCTCTCGCGTGAATCTTATCGTCCACCATATGTTTCAAGCGCTGATAATACGTCGGTCCGAGGTACACCTGCGCCTGAAGCTTGCGACCCGTATGACCGTGATACATGATCTCCAACCCGCGCGAATGATAGCCTTGTTGACGAAGGAACGTCGAGACGCTCTCAACGGTAAGATCCGTGAACGGCGTCGCATCTCCCTCGTTCCCGATGAGCGTCGCGACCTTCGACAACAAACACTCGACCAAATGTCCAATGGTCATACGCGACGGAATGGCGTGAGGGTTGATGATGATGTCCGGCACGATACCCTCGGACGTGAACGGCATGTCCTCTTGCCGATAGGTGATACCGATCGTACCCTTCTGTCCGTGACGTGAGGCGAACTTGTCTCCCGTCTGCGGTATGCGCGTAGACCGTACGCGGATCTTGACGAACTTCTGCCCTTCGTGGTTCGTGGTGATCAACACCTGGTCCACGATGCCGCTCTCCGTGCTCTTCAACGGCGTCGACACGTCGCGGCGCGTATGCAGACGATTACGCTGGCCCAGCTCCTCGCTGTCCACCGGTAACGGCGCCGTCTTGCCGATAATGATGTCTCCGCCATTAACACCCGTACCCGGCGCAATCATCCCATCGTCTTCAAGCTTATCGTACGTCCCATGCTTCATATGCAAAGTCGTATCCCGCGTCGGCTTCTCGAACTCCTCCAACTGCTGCACACCCGACTTCTTCTCCAAGTCCATATAACTCCTGTAATAGATCGAGCGGAACAGACCGCGGTCGATGGAGCTCTGGTTCATGATGACGGAATCCTCCTGGTTATAACCGCTGTAACACAGGATGGCGACGATGGCGTTCTGTCCCGCGGGCAGCTCGCGGAACTTGAGGTACTCCATCGAGCGCGTAGTCGCGAGGGGCTTCTGGGGGTAGTAGAGGATGTTCGCCATCGTGTCCATGCGGACGAGGAAGTTGGTGAGGTAGATACCCATGGCCTGTTTACCCATGGCGGACTGGTAGGTATTACGCGGCGACTGACAAGAAATGTTATTAAAAGTGACATCAACAGCGTGAAGACGAGGAACGAACCTGGTTATGATCAGGGAACGGAATAATGCTTGCGCAAATCCCCAAAATCATACTCGGATGAATCTCGCAATGCGTGAACAAATGCGGGCGCATGGCCGACAACGGCTTCAACCTCGAACTCGGATCGAAATGCATACTATCCGGGTTCGTATCCTCGTGCGTGTCCAGACCCTGCGCCTCCAGCTTCCTCGCTTCCAAGTCCTCGTTCGACATGCTGATCATAACCGTCTCTTCCTCCTCAGCGTCCAACATCTCGATGACGCCCGTCTTGATGAGCTGGGACCAACGGAAGGGCTCGTTCGGGTCGTCTGTGTGTCCTTGTGAGACCCACTGGACGTGCTTCTTCTCGATGACAAGCGAGCCGTCCTCAACGACGAACAGCGGGCGACATACGCGTCCGGGATCGGTATAGATACGCAGCTCGCGCTCACGGATGTCGCGCACGATAGACACCTCAGGATGTACGTCGTCCTTCCTCCGCAACCGCTTAAGCGTCGAGATGAGGTTCGTGGGATCACGATGCACGCCGACCCAAACACCATTCACGAACACCTTCGTGATGCGCTTATCCTTCGCCTCCTGCAACTCGTCCAAGCCCTCGAGACCCCACTCCTCCAAGAAGTCCACAATGGTACCGCTCATGGATCCAACGGAGATACACGCCATGAGCGAGAGGTTCTTGACGAGACCGCACGCTTGACCCTCGGGCGTCTCGGCGGGGCAGACCATACCCCAGTGAGTGTTGTGTAGCTGACGGGGCTTGGCGATCTTGCCCTCGCGGCCGAGTGGCGTGTTGCAACGACGAAGATGGGAGAGGGTCGAGGCGTAGGTGTAGCGGTTAAGCACTTGGGACACACCGGCTTTCGCGGACATGGCCTTCTTCTGGTCGCCCCAGTTGCCTGTGGCGAGCGAGTATTTCAAGCCGTTCGTAATAGTCGTGTGCTTGATGGCAAGACCCAAGCTGAACTCCTTGTGCGTCTCGACACACTATTTACAGGGTTAGTGTCACTTCAACCGCGTGTGCTGTAAGGTAGCGCACCTTCTGCAAGTGACGGTACACATCCCTCGTCAACTTCCTGAACAGCATGCGGAATAGGTTCGCAAGCAGCGGCCCGGCAAGATCAAGACGCTTCTTTCCAAAGTGATCACGGTCGTCGAGTTCGCGGCGCTCCATGGCGGCAAGCAGCAGACGGTGAACCATGTACCCGAAGAAGTACGCCTTACGCGACTCAGAACCCTCGGCCATCGAGACGTGAGGCAACATCTCCTTCTGCAGAATCTCCTGGGCGTAACGGATACGGCGGTCGCGCGAGAGACCGGTTGTCGTACCACGGTTTCCGATGAAGTCCAGTGCGATCTATGGAAAGTTAGGCGCGTAGCAGAGAAAGACACGGTAAGGTGACATACGTCGCGGTCCTGAATGACGAAACCGTCGTCGATACAGGGCTTGAGCATCTCGAGCATAGGCGCGTCGTCCATGTCGTAACAGATGTGCTCAAGAATATCGCGGTCGGAAATGACGCCCAACGCACGGAAGACGACCCAGATGGGAATGTCGACCTTGATGTACGGTATGGTAGCCTTGATGACGTTTCCGGACTGCTCTAGTTCAGCAAGCTGCCATTGCGTGCATGGCACTCAGGCAATACCCACCGTCTTCTCCTGGCTCCTGTGGAACATCTTGACCTGGAACTGCGAGATGGTCTTGCCGGACTTTTCGACCGCCGAACGAATCTCGGCGAGGAAGTTGATGGGCGAGGGTTGGGCTTTGGCGAAGACGTAGACGTGGTTTGTGGCCATACGTTCTTGGGCGATGAGGACCTTCTCGGAACCGTTGATGATGAAGTAGCCTCCAGAGTCGTACGGGCACTCGTTCAAGTCGTACAGGGCTTGCTCATCGACGGCGGACAGGAAGCAAAAGTCTGAGCGAACCATGATGGGCATCTTTACAAGACTATTAGATGCTGAATAAAGTACAGAATATTGCGACGCACCTTTCCGATCCAGACCTTTGGGTTGTCCGCGCCCTCTATGAGCTTGTCCTCGAGCTCGGGTATCCACTTGAGCTCTGATCCATCTCCAGTAGGTGTCGCGTGGGAGAACTTGCGCGCGACCTCGAGGTATATGGGGGAGGAATAGGTGAGGTTACGCAAGCGGGCCTCCTGGGGGAAGACGGGGACGACGGCGCCGTCCATCTCTGTGACAGTGGGCCGTGCGAGGAAGACCTGGCCCCACTTGAGCTCGTAGCGGCGCATGATGTCGTTCTGTGCGCCCGAGTGCTGTTCCTGCTGTTCGAGAGTGAGGTCGCCTGCCTCGTCGATGAGTTCCTGCATTGTGTGGTGCACAAACTCGTCAAACGAGTCCAGCTGCTGCCGCACGAGTCCCTTTTCCTCAAAGAAACTCGAAATAACAGTCCAGCAGTCCTCCTGCGTGATCTCCGTCTCCTCCTCCTCTTCCTCGTCCCCCAGCCCAAGGTCCGGGTCGTCGAACATGTCCTCTACAACAATGTAAGCCTCGCCACCCGCGACAAAAGTCCCTCATGCGGTACCTTGGCTCATTCCGTCGTCCTAGGCAATTCTAACGGATATAATATGGCAAGCAAAGTCCTGCTAGTAGATTTTGGGTGACAAAAGGCGTAGAGCGAGAAATACTGACGACGTCGGCCCTCGACGTCGCTGACAGAACTTGCGCGCGGACAACGCGACGCGTCTGGCCCGCGCTCTCAGCTTTCTCACGCCCTGACTCTGCTTCCTCCTCCATCCTCGACTCACTCTCTCGGTTCCGTCGACTTGTCTGAACCTGCTCTGTTATAGATGGCTCTACACAATAATTTACATGCACTTTCTACAACTTGCTCGACTCGGCCCACCCCAACAACGTATCCATCTTCCTCTCCGCACTCGACGCGTATCCTCCACCCTGCACACACGGTCATCATGCGAATGTCAGCCAGGCAAGAAAGCACGCACTCCGAACATTACTGCATGGTTGAGATAATGGAAGAGTTCGTACAAGTCCCCGCGCAACTCGTACTCTTCCACCGGCTGCGTCTTGGGCATCTGCTCTTCGTACGTCTTGTAGAACGATTTGGGGAACCCTCCGAAGATCCGAGCGATGGCAAGGCTGCGCGGTTTCAGAGATGGGAAAGGCTAGATGGTGTGGAAACGCACTCGGCTTCGTTGTGGCCATAGTACGAAGAAGGATCGAATATGACGGGTTCGCCGGTCGCAGAGTCCGTGCCGGCGTTACCGCTCTGTGCACCTGTGAGCTTAGCCTGTATACCGAGCACAACAAGACTGTACCCATAGGTCGCCATGAAGGATGACCGGCTCAATGTCGAGCTTGCCCAGCAATGCCGGAATTACTCTGCCTCCAATTCAGATCCCCGTACAGCCAACAACGCGCACCCTACGCACCTGCTCCTCACTTCCTCCCCCTTCTGCACCAACTTCCCGCCCCTACCACCATCCTTCAAAGACCCCAACAAATCCTCAATTTTTACGCTAAAACACTCTTCCCACGTATCGTACCACCCATTCCGCATCCTCGTCGCACCGCAGAACGTCGGAACATGAAACCCAAACTTCCCATTCTCGCTCTTGTACTTGTGCATCTCCCCCAACCTCTTTCCCAGTGCCGCACCTGCTTTATCGGATAACGAGCCTATATCTTTATATTCTGACACGAAATACGGCTTTCCATCCCCATCAGTGGCCTCTCCGCCATCTGCACCGATCACGCCAGAGGCAATCATCTTCGGAACTAGACCTGGCGCAGCTGCATCCATCGCACGCAGTGATTGCTCTTCGCCCACATACTGCTCCTTCTCACGCGATGAGCCGATCTTCACGAAGTAACGCTTGCCAGACGAGGATTGAACGCGCGGAAGGGTAGCGGTGAAATCTGCGTTGGGTTCGGCTTGTTGTAACTGGCGTAGGATAAGGGATGGGAGTGCTTTCGAGACCATGGTGGTTGAGAAATACTAAGTAGTGCTGGTGCACAGAAGTCGGGGCGGCTTCGACGCGTGACGTCATCTATTCGCATACAGAGAGCGCTTCCTCGCGCTCTGGATTTGAGCGTCGAAAGAAGGTTTCACTGGCGAATATCGTCTTGTAACCAACCACCACCATCATCCTGATTCCTCTATCGTCTTTCCGAATTCATCCATTCCAATAAGGCGTCCGTCTTCTTCTCCGTACTCCAAGCATATCCCCGTCTCTGCATACCGTGTCAACATGACCATTTCACAAAGATATATGCGTGTAAGCCTTACCCCGAAGACGACCAAATGGTTGAGATGGTGGAAGAGCTCGTAGAGATCTGCACGCTGTCCGTATTCTTCAACTGGATGGGTTCTGGGCATCGCTTCTTCGTACGCCTGGTAGAATGACTTCGGAAACCCACCCCACATCCGTGCGATGGATTGGCTGGTCGTGCTCCGGAGGATTGTGTACCAAACCGCACTCGGCTTCATTGTGTCCGTAATAGGATGAAGGATCGAATATGAACGGTCGGCCAGTTGCACTATCGGTTCCGGCGTTTCCGCTCTGTCGCATTCGGCCGGTGAGTATGAGCATTGCAGGTGATCGTTCTGTCTGCGTACCCAAAGATCGCCGTGTGGAATGGCAGGCTTAATGTCTAGCTCTCCCAGTAGTGCTGGCACTACTCTGTAGGACGTGAAGTATCGTGCATATGGCTCCAAACGCTCACCCCTCACCCTCTTCGCACATCCTCGCCCTTCCTCACCAAATCGGCGTGCCCGCCCTGTTCTCTCAACAATTGCAACAAGTCCTCGATCTTCACGCTGAAGCATTCCTCCCAAGTCTCATACCTCCCATTACGCATCCTAGTCACACCGCAGTACGTCAGATACTCGAACCCAAAGCCCTTATCGCTCGTATATTTGTGCATCTCCGCCAACCGCTTGCCCAGAACGGCGCCAACACTCTCCTATAACGTCCCAGCACCATAGTCTTTGTACTCACATATAAAGTACGATATTCCATTCCCATCACTAGCCTCAGATTTATTATAGGCCAGCATGCCCGAAGCGACCGTCTTGGGCACAAAACCAGGTGCGGCCGCATACATCGCGCGCAACGACTGGTCCTCCGTAACATACTGCTCGACCTCGCATGGTGAGCCGATCATGACAAAGTACAGTCTCTCAAGCGAGGACCGTAAGACTGGAAGGCATCCTGTGAACACTGCGCCAGGTTCTTCATCTTGAAGCTTTTGCAGGACGACATGCAACGATCTGGAGGTCATGGTGGGTGGGTGAGCGCTAAAGCGGACCGAAGATAGCCGGTACGCGTGACGTCACACTCTAGCAGCGGCTGCGCTCGCAACGCACCTTGTTTCCCGGCTCGATCCCTCCCCTCACGATCAACGCGCGGTCTTTACACGGCCATGAGCGCATACAAAGACGCCATGGCCTACCTCCACAGTCCCCACATTCGCCCACCATGTCGCTAACGATACCCGAGGCGCTCTTCTCCTCGCCCGTCTACTCGACTGCGCTTCCCGTCTTGCTAGGCACGGCCATCGGTTACGCTACGCGTCCTGACAAGACGCAGGCAATATATAAAGCGCTGAAGCAGCCGCCTTTGAATCCGCCTGGTTGGGTGTTTGGGCCTGTTTGGACGACGCTGTATGCTGGGATGGGATATGCCTCGCATCGCGCGTGGGTCGCCGGTATCAACTCGCTGAGTCCTAGTGTTGTTCATGCAACGAAGGTACGAGACATTATTATTGCTCTTTGCGACTGAGCGTGCGCTGAAAGTAGTGCAGGTCGGAGCGGCCTTGTACGCAGGACAACTCGTCCTCAACTACGCCTGGATGCCGCTCTTCTTCTCGTTCTACCGGCCAGTCGAGGCCTCCCTGGACATCGTCTCACTTATCGGAACCGTGGCCGCACTCGCGTATACCTGGAATCAAGTTGACGAAACTGCGGCATGGATCCTCGCGCCGTATCTCGCATGGCTGGGCTTCGCGACGTACCTTTCAGTACGTACTGAACTCCGCATACAAGATGGGGTGGAGATCTGACGCTTTGACCAGATCGGTGCCGGATACCTCAACAAATGGGACTTCTCCAGGTTTAAGGGTATCAGCGGCGAGAACAAGCGCGACTGAGCGATGTAACGATAAATTCGGGCATATTATGACCATATGACGCTTAGAAGCCAAACAATGGACTCAGATATCTTTTCTCACCAGGTTTCATCCCGAAGAAACCATGTCCGTCCCGTCTCATGGCCTCAATGAGCTCGTCCATCGCATTCCTGCGGCTCACCGCGTCCGGATGACCCAGTATAAATTGCCTCATATCTTCCACAGACCCCACTCGTACCAGCTGGCTCACGGTCGGCTTCTCTGGTTCAACCGGCTTGGGCGTGTAATTGCGCCCCTTCTGCGCAATGGCAATCTTGTCCGCCAAGTAATCCAGCTCGTCCGCGCGCTCCTTGCTGCCCATCTTCCTGTGGATGTTCGCGACGCGCTGTAGAACTTCGATGTACCGTGGCTGGCTCTGCAGACCGGTCGCTTGGAATGCGGCAAGGACCTCCTCGGCATGCTTGATGCCCTGGGATGTCTTCGGCAGCAAGCCCTCAATTGCTACCTTGCGCTTCCTGTCCGTCACTTCGGGGTCCTTGCACGCCGGACAAGTACATGTGAAGCCGCGCTGCTTCAGCCATATCTGCCGCTCAGTCGCTGTAGACATAATGTCGACGCAAGCGACCGTGATCTCCTCGCCTTTCGCGATGGGGCGAACGGTATGGATCTCCATCGAGAATGAAGTCATATTGAAGGTGTAGAGGGCACTGGGCGAGCAGCTACAGAACCTTGTCAGCCCATGCAGGACTAAACACGAATGTATGGGTACGCACCTGTGGTTGAACCTCGATGTTAGTGCGCCAACACATCCGTAACGACCTACCCCCTTCTTCCCGCCGGGGCCATTCTCTCCATGGGGATCCACAACACCGACATCACGCATATTTGAGCGAAAGATACCGGCGAAATTACTCGAGTCATCTTCCTGAAAGCGGTTCGGCAACGACTCGTACGTCTCCAGAGTTTCACGGGACATGCGCGAACAGACGATCTCCAAGCCCTTCTGCATATCAGCATCTTCCTGAGATATCGCATAAACGAGTGTGCGCATGTGCGACGAAAGGTGATGCGGCGTACCGCCTTCTGCAGATCCTTTTGACTTATACGCTCGTTACGAACCAACGTCCAATTGCTCTTGAGAAGGAGCGGCCTTTCCGCAAGTATCAAGTACCCCGCCTCGATATCTTCCTTGGCGAATACCCCAAGCCCATGATCCTCGGTCTCCCTGACTTCATAGGCAACCTTAGGTGGGTGTGCGATGGGCGACGTAAAGCCAGGTGTGGAAAAGACCATTCGCTTGAACCAGCCCGTGCACATGCATTCCGTCTTCCCGTCACGATCGAGATTCTTCGTCTTGGACTGGGGGAGAGTCGTGAATACATGGACGTCGTCCTCGTAGTCGATCTTATCATGATGGAATGGTTGCGTCGAGCAGCCAAATGATGGCTCGTAGCCTTCCATTATGGATCCGGAAAACGCAGTGCGAGCCGTGAAGAGGGATGCAATGGTGTTAGGTGGTAGGGAATAAAGTATGCGAAAGGTCCTCGGAGGTCTTTATACGCTTGCCGGGAGACCGTGTGTCACAGGGTGCAGGATAACCACCGAACCACAATGAGACCTTTAAACCACACCGGGACGCGATTCTATCCCCCGAGCGGCAAAGATAAGAAACAAATCTAGTTGGACTATGGTTCAGAGTGTCTGCCAATGATACTTACCTGGCGTGTCTATGCTCAGAATGTAACAGGAAGGCATGTTAGTGTCCAAAGTCATCTGTGCCTCTGGCGGCCAACAGCGTGTGGCACTCTGTCACCGTTACTCGGATTCCACCTTAGAGAGCGGCAAGCATCCACTTAGTAGCATTCTTCATCGAGATTGAGACTACCAATACTATACAATGATCGTACACAAGGCATGAGAGCGCCGCGAAACTCAAAACCTAGAGTCCGCTGGGTCGAGGAACTAAATCCGAATACGTGACATTGATCTCCTTCCCGTCAGGACCCATGATCTTGGTCGAGTTGCTCGGACCGGGGTTCATAGCCTGCATGAACGCGTTCATCATGTTCGTGCGGTCATTCGAGTCCCCGCGCTCCATGATGAACTTCATCACCTCCTCCGGAGACTTGAACATGTAGTTCTGAACGGGTGGCTCGTGCTTGCGCCCCCGCTGCGCGACTGCGACCTTGTCTGCCAACGATTCGAGCTCGTCCGCGCGTGTTTTGTTACTCTTCTTGCGATTGATCTGGGCGACGCGGCGGAGAAGCTCTATGTAGCGCGGGAGGTCCTGCAGGCCAGTCGCCTCATATGCAGCAAGAGCTTCCTCGGCGTACTTGACGCCCTGCGACGTCTTGGGAAGCAGGCACGTTAGAACACGGGCGCGCTCCTTGTCCGATGTTGCGGGATCCTTGCACGCTGGGCAGGAGCACGCAAAACCGTACGGCTTCAGGTCAACCTGCCGGGTGGCCGCAGGGACCGCTAGAGTAGTGTAAGCCACAGTGATCTCCTCGCCTTTTGCGATAGGCCGGACGGCGTGGATCTCCATTGAGAATGATGGCACGTTGAAGTTGTAAGAAGCGCTAGGAGAGCAGCTGGAATGCTATGTAAGTCGGCGCACATAGATCCATGAGCGAAGACGGCACACTTGTGGTTGAACCTCGAAGCCACTGCGCCCACGCACGTATAAGCACCCTTCGTTGTGTCGTCCGCTTGCGCGGTGGGATCGTTGATTCCAAGTCCGAACCCGTTCGTGCGCAAGATGCCGGTGAGCGGTCCAGAGCCATCCGTCTGATGGCTGTTGTATAGCGACTTGAATGACTTCAGAGCCTCGGGTGACATGCGTGAGCAGAGGTACTCCATGTTCTTCTCCAGGTGTACGAATGACTGATGGAATCCTGCATGATCAGTCGAATACACGCCAGTGAAAGATAGTCGCGTACCGCTCTCAGCATTTCCTCTTGGCTCAGGCCTGACCGACCATAGGCGTAATCCGCCGCTCTTTTGATGAGCAGTGGCCGCTCCGCTAAGATCAAGTCGCCTGCCTTGATGTTCTCGGTCGCGAACACCCCGAGGCCACGACCCTCGACCGCCCTTACTTTGTATACGATCTTCGGCGGATGCACAATCGGCGAAGGGAAGCCAGGTGTGGACAGAATCTCGCGCTTAAACCAGCCTGTACACATACATTCCGTTTCCCCGTCGCGCCTTACTGCCTCCCCGCCGGTCTGCGGCAAACTCGTAACTATGGGATGGCTGTCCGAGTAGTCATTCTTCAACGCATCGAACTCCTGCACCTGTTCGAATGTCGTCCCGGGAATGTAGCCTTCATTCGGTCCATTGTTGGGCTCTAGAGGGTGCAACTGATCAGACCGAGTAGGCTGGTGGGAATGGTCGAGCGAACGCACGATAGGTCGTATTTTGAAGAGAGTTCATGGCAAGCGCCCGCATGGTCGTAGAGATTCGGGGTTAGACAGCGGAGGATGATGGGGGAGACAGATGAATAGACGTGCAGTGGCCCCGAGACCTATATAAGACGATAGGAGTCCCTTCTCAGCCATCTAGATCTAGAAGTCATATGGAAGGCGCAATTGAAGCAGGTGTCTGCCCACAATTGGGATTTGAAAGCCACGTAGAAATGAGATTCTTATTCTGGCATCCATCGTGGCGTCGACAAGGTTCTAGACGTCTCTTGCATGCCCTCACAAAGGGCTTTTTGTGCTACGGAAAAGCAATAAGACAATTGAACTTGAGAGTTGCATCTTCATCGTATCGAAGGAAGACAACAAAGCAGTGCCAGAGTAAAGGCGCTTGGTGGACATTGTCACGAGCCACCCACATGGCTCGCGGTGCCATGTATAGCGTTCTTCTGGCACCAACTCTGATGCGAATTCTTCCCATGCACAGTTGCCAGATATATGTGAAGGCTGTAAAGGTACTGAAATCAGCCGAGTCGTGCATGTTGTCACAGCGGATGGCGATGATCAGGCGATGATGGAGGTACGTGGCAACCTCAGCCTGGGCTAGGGTTAGGGTTGCCGACACTCGCGAGAAACCCATTTCCTTAGTTCGCTGAACTGCGTGCTAGCTAAGACTACGACTGAGGTATGACCGTCTGGAATATCGCCATATTGGAGTCTAATTCCTGGACACAAAATTGCTGTCAAACATAATACCGTCTACTAGAGGCCGCTGGCCCGTCAGGGAACGGAATCCGAGGATGTGATTGGTATCTCTTCTCCATCCGGGCCCGCGATCATCGTCGAGTTGCCGCTCGAACCCGAGTTAGCAGCCTGCGTGAGCGCGTCCATCATCTCTAGGCGTTCATTAGGATTCGCGTGTTGCATGATGAACTTCAACAAATCCTCCGGAGATTCGAACAAGGAGTTCATGTTCTGGACAGGCGTCTCGTACTTGCGCCCGTCCTTCGCGATAGTGACCTTCTCTGCCAATGACTCGAGCGTCCCCGCACGCTCCTCATTGCCCCACTTACGATGGATTTGAGCAACGCGGCGAAGAAGCTCTATGTAGCGCCAGGAATCCTGCAGACCAGTCGCCTCGAATGCAGCAAGCACTTCCTCGGCATGCTTGACACCCTGCGACGTCTTGGGGAGTAGGCTCACTAGTACGCGCTCGCGTTCCTTGTCCGACGTCGCAGGATCCTTGCATGCCGGGCAGGTACAGGTGAAGCCGTACGGCTTCAAGGCAGCCTGTCTGGTCGCCGCAGTGACCGATAGAGTACTGTAAGCGACAGTAATCTCCTCGCCTTTAGCAATGGGACGGACGGCGTGGACCTCCATCGAGAAAGATGGAATGTTGAAAGTATGAGAGGCACTGGGTGAGCAGCTAAGGTGCTATGTAAGGCGGAGTACGAGTGTATGTGCGTAGAGAGCGCACCTGTGGTTGAATCTCGAAGCTATCTCTCCCACGCCCGAATAACCGTTCGTTGCCTTGTCATCGGATATTGTGGGGTCATGAAGTCCGACTCCGAACCCGTTCGTGCGCCAGATCCCGGTGAGCGGGCCCGAACCATCCGTTTCGTGGCTGTTATATAACGACTTGTATGCCGTCAAAGTCTCGGGTGGCATCCGCGAGCAGATTGCCTCGATATTTTCTTCCAGATTAGCATACATCTGGTGGAAGGCATGAGCAGGCGTCTATACGTCGATATGACAGGGTTGCATACCGCTCTCAGCTTTACCTCCTGGTCCATGTCTGGCCGGAAGCGGGCAGGGTTCAAGACCATCTTGATGAACAGCGGTCGCTCCGCTAGGATCAAGTCGCCTGCCTCGATGTCTTCCGTCGCGAACACTCCAAGGCCGCGACCCTCGGCCGCCCTCACTTCATAGACAACCTTCGGCGGATGCACGATCGGCGAAGGGAAACCCGGCGTAGACAGGACCGTTCGCTTGAACCAGCCCGTGCACATACATTGCGTTAACCCGTCGCGCCTAATCACGAGTCCCCCAGTCTGCGGCAAAGTCGTGGCTATATACTCGGCGTCCGAGTAATCTATCTTCAGCGCGTCTGTTACTTCTGCCCCGTTGAAAGAGATCCCGGGCTCGAAGCCTTCATGCAGCCCACCGCTGGGTTCTGATTGGTGCAATTCATCAGTTCGAGTGAAGTGGCGAGCGAGGACAAAGAAACCCACGGTAGGTCGTGTTCTTGAAATGATTCATGGGGAGTATCTGCATGGTGGGAGAGATTCGGAATCAGACGGACAGTGGAGGATGATGGTGGGGGAGAGGAATGAATAGGCGTACAGTAGATTTGAGGGGGTATATAAGACGACAGGCGTGCGTTCGCAATCATGGAAGGCGCAACCTGCGAAGCAGGCGTCCAACCAAAATAGGCAACTTCGTAGAACTCTAGCGCCATCTCGGCATGCAAGTTAGCCGCATGACATCGACGGGATTTCTGGACGTCTCCTCCATACCCACACAAGACTTTGGGTACCATGTTACATCAAGGAGACAAGTGCGAGCGCATCGCGCTTGTATCCGGCGCAGTGCAAGAGAGAAGGCGTTCGCTGGACATGTTCGCGGCAAGTTGGCGGCCAAGTCCCTCGTAGTTGAACACCTCCAACATCTGCAGCATCCATTTGCTGCGCCGACAGCGCTAGCGAGTGTGTAGCAAAGAAGGGGACGTAGGTGTAGCACAGTGTGTGTGTAAGTATATGCGAGATACAAGTCGCGTGTGGTGGTGGTGTGGAGGGTCCGAGTCACAAACAAACAAACAGATACGGTATTACAGCGCACGAACTAGACATGTCCCGGAAACGGAAAGGTGGCGGACGAGGACACAAGGCGGCGCGAAAAATTATCTGTGATGTGTGTGATGTAGACGGGAAACGGAGAGCGGTGGAGTAGACCGAACCAATGCAAGCGACGTGATGGGTGGGGTTGGGTCTAGGACAGCGTGGTGGACGAATAGGTTCTGGGGTGAAGGCATGCGTGTCGTGAAGGCAGTGGGCGATATAGATGTGTGTATGTCGAGGTACCAAGATGTATGTGCTGGCAGAGGCGACCAAAGGAAAAATAGTGGGACGAAGCAACACTGCAACGAGCGGCGGGACGGCCCTTGGGAATATGACAGAAACAAGGACGGGAGACGACAAATCAGTCGGCTGAGCAGGCGGCGATAAGCACAAGAACAGCGAAAGGGGGTACAGGGGGTAAATATGAGTAAAAAGCACGGGTGGTCTGGGAAAGCAAGGGCGGGACAGCGAGATAGCGAGCAGTCTGTCTGTGGATTGAACAAGAGCAGGCGGCTCGCGGCGTCGTGCGCACGCGAACCGTTTTTAAGCGGCGACGGAGACCTCCTTCGAGATCTCGGGCGCGCCCGTCGCGATTGCAGCGAATGAGATGGGGAGCTTGGGCGTGACCGCGACGGGCGCAGGGGCCGGCGTCGTGGTCGTAGTAGGAGTAGGGCTGACGGGCGAAGCAGCCTCAATGGGCGGCGAAGTTTTCGGCGCACCGCCGCGGAACAAGTCCTTGACGAGGTCCTTGCGGCTGGGCGCCGGGTTCTGCAGCACTTGCGCGGCAGTGGGTCCGCCGAGTCCAGCGGGCGCACCAAGCGGGCTACGCGCGGGTGGTGTCGTGGTACCGGCGAGAACGGGGAACTCGTCCGCATTCGGGACGCGCTGCTTGGGCAGGTTAACGGGCTTGCCGTTCGGGCGCGTGCCGTTCACACCGTTCAGCGGAAGGCCGGGTTTACCCGCGACGGCACGTGCCTGGCTCGAAGATGCAGAGCTCGTTGTGCGGTCGCTTCCACGACCACGCTGAGGCTCCTGCGTATGACATTAGCGATCGACATCAACGAGAGATATTCGAGGGACTTACATCGCGCACGTTCAAGCTGGCAAAACTGTCCTCAAGGCCGTTGACACCATTGGTGGGCACATTGCCGTTGGTGTGGACGCCGTTGACGCCGTTGACACCATTGACACCATTCACGCTGTTAGCATGAACGTGATGCATGGGTGGGCCGCGGAAGCGACCACCACGACCCATGAATGGCGGGGGTGCATGGTGAACCGGGGCTGGAGCTGCGTCAGGCGCAACGTGCGGGAAACGGCAATCATCGCTACCGGATACGAGTCAGAGCAGAGCCGAGGACGAAAATAAGGAAGTAGCTCACCCATTCCTGCAACGGCCAGATGGGAAAAATGCACACGGAGGTTTGCGGCTACCGAACGATGGGCCGCGGCGGAAACCGCTGCCACGACGGTGGTGTCCGAAGCCATCAACACGATGCCCGTTTAGCTGTGGCGCGTCACCATTGGCCAGGGGTGGCGACGCCTTCTGAGCTGGCACTTGGCCGTAGGTAGTCTGCTGGACAGGCGCCGAGGCAGGTGGCGAGGACATCTCCAGAGGTTGCTCGTACGGCGGCTGTGCAGACTGAGGAACGGCAGACTGCGGGTACGCCTGAGGAGGCGATTGGGGACCAGGAGCAGCCATCGGCGGCAGAGACATGGGAGGCACGCCCTGACCGTTGACATACGGCGGCTGAGCTACAGGCGAAGTCGGTCCGTAGGGCATGGGCCCAGGCATGCCGCCCGGGAAGCCAGACTGAACTGGCGAAAGCATGTCTGAGGCCGAACGCTGGTGCATCATCTGCGGCGGCGACTGTGGCGACATCGGCATACCGTTGGGTGCATAGTTGGGAGGCGGCATCGGGTAGAAGCTGGGCTGGTACGGGCCAGGGCCGCCGTTCTCGTACGGGCCAGGGTACGGTGCACCATGGGGAGGCGCGGGAGGCATGCCATACGGGCCCGGGTGTGCGAACATGCACGATGCGCCATAGCGGCAAGCAGGGAAGTAGCGACACGGAATAAGACGGGCAATCTCCGGCGGCGGCAAGTTCGAGTTGTGACCCGAATGCGGGCCCTGCATGTCACCGTTTGGCTGCTGCTGGTGATGCGGGGGCGGGTAGAACTGCATGCCCTCGGGCGGGGGAGGGTAGTAGTACGCGCCCGGCGGGGGCATGTAGTACCCGTTTGGCGCCTGGCTCGGATGGTGCATGTACCCATTGGCCTCGGCAGCCTGCGCGGCCTGGTTCGCCTTGTTCATCGCAGCGGCACGCAGGGTGTCGATGATGAGCGAATCCGTAGCGTACGACTCGGGCGGACCGTGGGCGCCAGGGTTAAGCGGGTCGGCACCTGACAGCACAATCGTACAGATGAGTGTACTGTATAATATAAAGCGAATCACACGCACCCTTCTCGAGCAATTTCTCTACGACTTTGAGATGGCCATTCTTTGCCGCGACGATGAGCGGGCTAACCCCTTCATGGTCTAGGCGCGTTCACAGCACGTTTAGCATATGTTCCACATCCTCAGATCTCATACACACCTTTTATTTCAAGATCGACGTTCCCACCCTCGAGGAGCGCAGACACCTTGTCCAGGTCGCCCGATGCGCTGGCCACGTAGAGCTCTGAGACCATTATGTTGGCGGGAACGTGCAAATCTCGAGGTCGGATTCGAGGAGGAGTATCCAAGGCAGAAGCCGGGATAGTACTGGGGAAGGAAAGAGAGGGAGTGGTAAGGGACGGTGGGCGTAGAAGCAGAGGCAAGCTTGAAGCCAGCGAGCAAGGCCAGCAAGCCTCGACCACGCGCTCGCGCAAAAATTCTGGAGGCTCTCGCGCGAAGATGTTATCTCGATCGGCTAGATCGCCGCTTTAATTGCCTCCGCCGGCTTCGTGTCCACAACGATACACAGATGTCCATTATCCACGTTTATTCTACATTCTATCACGACGAAAGCTGCGTGTCCCCCGGCAGGCCCAACTTCGCCATGAGCTTCCTCGCCGGTAAACCCGCGGTCGCGGAGAAATCGAGCTCTTTGGACGGAGGATATTCCATCAACGCCCGTGCCTCACTTTCCACGTTTTTCCCTGACGCGCCCGCCGAAGGTCAGCGGGATGTTCCGTCCGCCAGTATGAAGACGGCGTACCTTCGTACAGAACACCGTAGACGCCCGCCGCGATGGGTGCTTCTACACCGAGCTCATCGATGACGGCTTTCAGTCCCTTAGACGTCGTCACACCTTCAGCTACACTACCCAATGTGCGGATGATGTCGTCCAGCTTTTCGCCCTGACCGAGACGGAAGCCGACCGTGTAGTTTCGCGATGTCGGAGAGCTGCAGGTTAAGAAGAGGTCTCCGACGCCCGCGAGGGAAAGGAAGGTGAGAGGGTTCGCGCCATATGCCGTTCCAATCCGGGTCATCTCTGCCAATCCACGAGTGATCAAGCCTGGACGGACTGTCAGCGCTCCGCGGAGGGCGTAGATGAAAGATCGATACGCACTTGCCCGAGTATTGTTTTCGTATCCAAGACCGTCCGCAATGCCCGTGGCTATAGCGTAGCTAGTGCGGATGAGAAGAACTCGTTGACGAGAGAGTGCAGCCTTACACGTTCTTCAGAGCACCGGCAAGCTCGATGCCAATGACATCTCCGCCAGTGTAGCTGCAAGATACCGCTTGTCAAGCACATTGCAGAGCTCAGTGTCAAGACACTTACCATCGGAACCACGGTTGGTGAAAGATACCAGACGCCCGTTCGGCGTGCTCATTCGACAACGAGGCTATAGAAACCATTGTCGGTTGCCGCCTCACGACTGCCCTCATCAATCACATGAGTGGAAGCGGTGAAGTTCGTGCACTCACTTTCTTTGGCGAACGACGGTCCAGACTATAATGGAAGCAGAAAATTGGGTCAGTATACACTCACATGACAAGACGTGCGGACAACACGTACAAGGAAAGTAGCCTGACGCGCAATCTCCTTGCCGCAGGCATCGGCAATGATTTCAAGCGTTAGTTGGTTCGTCGAGGTCTCAATGCCTTTGTTCACGAATATGAGTAGAGGTGCAGTTGCGGGATCAAGACTTGAGCGGAGTTTTTCCAGCGTAGACCTGTACCAATCGTTGGTCTCGACAATGAACGTAAAGTGTCATTGAATTTACCGTACACCCTCAGTTGGGATAGCAAACAGTATAACATCTATCCCCTTGATGAACGTCGCATCAGGCATCTCCGGCCCAATAGCGCGAATCTTCTTCGCAAAGGCATGGTCTGTCAGGTATCTGATATTCCTCTGGTTCTCATTGAAGTATTTGACGAGGTCCTCCTCGCGAGACCACATAAATACATCATGCTCGGTGTCGCCCAGATGGTCTGCGAGACACGATCCGAAGTTCCCGGCACCGAGCACCAGAATACGGCTTCGCGGTCCGGGGGTGTGAGAGGGCGTGATGCGCGCAGGCGAGTGCATGACGGAGCGCGAGACAAAGGTTCTGCGAGCAAGTTGTAGAGAGGGCGAACGCGTCGGTACACGCAGCAATGAGGACTTGAACTGGTTCCTGAGCAGAGATATGACGAGCATATATAGCCCAGCTGCTGGAAGTCGAGAATGGAAAGGCGTGTTCCACGCGCGGAGGCGGAGCGGGCAAGTAGGCGCGTCTCAGGCACGTACTATACGTGGCTATCCGTGAGAAAGCAGCATAATGGCAGTGGATTTCGGCGCCAACTTGGGTGCCTCTCGCCTCGTCTCACCGCATCCACGCTCTTTGTTTCTCGCCACCACACATCATATACCAAACTCTACTCTAGCAGCAACAAATATTATGCCGAACCAGGACCGCACCAAGGAATTTCGCTCCTGCGTAGACTCGATCCGAACCCGGTCTTCCCAACCCGCCAGGAGCGCGGAGAAGCAGCGGATGCTCTCGCAGAGGGGAGAGTCCAAGTCGGAGTTTACGCGCAACGCGCAGGGGATTGCGCAGGATATTAGCAGCACTTCTTTGAAGCTTACGAAGCTGGGGCAGCGTGCGTGACCTCTCCTGTCCAGTTGTGCAGCGTATTGATGCAGTTCAACAGTCGCTAAGCGCAAGACGCTATTCGACGACAGACCAGTCGAGATCAGCGTACGTTATTATATTCTTTGATTAGGCTGTTATCTGAAGCGGTGTATAGGAGCTCACATTCGTGATTAAACAAGATATTGCGAACCTCAACAAACACATCGCTTCGCTGCAATCTTACGTGAAGCAGCGCAAGCAACAAGGGACCAGCAAAACACCCGACACCAAGCTTCTTGACGAGCACAACAACAATGTGGTCATGCTGCTCCAGAACAAGCTGGCCGACTTGAGCATGGCGTTCAAGGACGTACTCGAACTTCGAACCCAGGTGCGTGCTATATCCCTATCATCCATCTCAGAATGCTTATACACCTATTTTTAGAACATGAAAGAGGCGAAGGATCGCTCCGAGCAGTTCATGCACTCGACGGCATCGGCGGCGAGCCAAGCGCCCTCCAGTATGTGTTCCTTGAACCTGGGCGTCTAATGCATTGTGCCTGACTATCAATATCACAGACTCCTACCTCTTTGCTCAGCGCGACCCGATGGGCGATGGCTCAGCAGGAAAGGATCACAAGGGTAAAGGCCGCTCAACACCACGACCAGCCGGCGATATGCTTGCCCTTGACCTTGAAGCTGCGGAGAACGGGACCGGTCAGCCGAATGGAGGTGGTGGCGCTTTCATGCAGATGGAGCTTGTCGAGCAGCAGGTACGCCAATTGCTTGTCCTATCACCCGACTCATGTTAATGTGGATTATAGGACTCGTACATTCAGTCACGCTCTACAGCTATTGAGAGCATCGAGTCGACCATTGCTGAGCTCGGACAGATCTTCAACCAGCTTGCGAACATGGTTGCCGAGCAGCGCGAAACAGTACAACGTATCGACGCAGACACCATCGACATTGCATCGAACGTCGGCGGCGCGCAGCGAGAACTGCTCAAGTACTACGCGAGCATCTCAAATAACCGATGGCTCATGCTCAAGGTCTTCGGTGTATTGATCGTGTTTGTGCGTACACCTCTTTTGTTTGGTGATGCAATGTGCTGACCAGCTGTCAGTTCCTTATCTTTATCCTTGTTTCATGAGCGGACATTTTCCCTGCGGCTGTGCCGCCAGTTTTGTTTGTTCGTATTCTCGTGGATTCCCGGACCTATACTCGCATAGACATCATGCATATGCACATGCTTCACTAATACCCAATGTTCAAGATCTCAGCATCGTCCCTTTGACCGGGAGGCAAGCTTCCTTGCCCTTTCTAACATTCAAAGCAGCTGTCCAACCGGTGCGAGCCCGCCAAAGCCGTTGGCGCGATTGAAGATAGTTTGTCCGCGCAGAATCGTCCTCTCAACGCGTCCATGTAGCGTCTTGCCCTCATATGGCGTCAGCTTGTTCTTGAAGTTCAGGGACTCCTTCGTGACCTTAAGAGCCGAGTGAGATCGCGACTCGCAAGGGATATTCCCTGGTGCTTACCGTGAACTCTGCCTTCGGGTCCCAGAGTAAGATATCTGCATCGTACCCGACCGCAAGCTTGCCCTTGCTATCCGACACACCGCCATGTGCAGCCGTACGCTCGCTTGTCCACTGGAGCACCTTGCCCACGCTAAACCCACGCTTGCTTGCCTCCGTCCACAATAAGCTCAACCCAAGCCCAAGCGTGCTGATCCCACCCCACGCGCTCATGATATCTCCATCGTCGAGCTTCTTCAGTTCAGCAACACATGGGCTGTGGTCGCTCACAACGCAGTCTATTGTGCCATCTGCGAGTGCGTCCCATAACGCCGCGCGGTTTGCTTCGTCGCGGATCGGCGGGCAACACTTGAACTCGGGGCGCCCGGCAGGGATTGCAGATGCCTCGAGACACAGATAGTGGAAGCATGTCTCGACTGTAAGCTTTGCACCTGCAGCCTTCGCCGCACGAATGATTGGCAGTGCGGATGCTGCGGAGAGGTGCACGATGTGGCAACGCAATGAGGGAAACTGCTTTTGCAGGGCAATGATGCGTGAGATGGCGTCGACTTCCATTATGGGCGGGCGCGAGTCGAGGAAGGTGTCATATAGTGTTGGGTTTGGAGTACTTGCCGATTCGGGATGCTTGTGTGAAGGATCTTCAAACTCGGCATGGAAGAGGAGAACGGAACCTGTGGGCTGCAAGATTCAGTCAAGCATCTTCAGAGATAAGGGAGTGCCAGTACCTCCAACGCTTTCATAGCTGGCACCAGGTCTGCTTCAGAGACGCACGGGAACTCCTGTATGCGTAGTCAGTATATATTTTCCGTGATCTATATTGCACATACATCAACGCCACTCTCTATCATAAAGCACTTGAAACCCTTCACGCCTTCCTTCACGAGAGGTGTGAGGTGATCCTGATTGTCCGGAATAACACCACCCCAGAAAGCAACATCCGTCCAGCATTGGCCCTTTGCGGCTGCGCGCTTCTCCCCCAGATTAGATACGGTGGTGGTGGGAGGAATCGAGTTGAGCGGCATGTCGACGACCGTCGTGACACCTCCGGACGCCGCGGCGCGCGTGCCGGTCCAAAAGCCCTCCCAGTCCGTACGTCCAGGCTCGTTCAGATGTACGTGCGCATCGACCAGGCCGGGCAAGATATACAGATCTCCCGCATCAACATAGTCCGTTCCATCCGGATACGCGTCCTTGCCGCGTCGCTCCTGGTGGATCGCTGTGATACGCCCGGTTGAGGCAGATACCTCAATCGTCGCCGGAGCTGGGTCGGACGATGATGAGAGTAGTACGTTGCTGCCAGCGAATACGCGTAAGTCGGATGCCATGGTCGCGGTAAGATGGTCGTGCGCTTGATAGGCGCGCGATAGGACGCGTGGGTCACTTGACCGCGTACGGCAAAGACCGTTTGCCTTGCGGCCGCGAACTTCGAAGGGAGCGCCGAGGGCTGCATCTTGCTCTTAACTACCACACTGTGCCATAATTCCCAACATCCCTTCCAAAGACCAAGCATGCAGAACAGGTCCATTGCTGTATCGGCAGAGATGGACGAGGCTGCGGTTCGGTTTGAACAATCACTTCGCGAAGGCCCATCGGCGGCCATTGAACGCTTTCGTGCTTCTTGGGATGCTTTCGCGAGATCTTCCTCTTCATTGATAGACGAGAGAGGGGAACTCGTGCCATCGATCATCGGACTGGGTCGCGCCTTTGGTGCCCGAGCTGCCAGTCCTGGTGGGCCCGCTTCAGATTGGCTTGCGACGGAAGACATATGGCGCGCCAGTGTACGCACTGAGCTACCACTCTTGCTCTTGGACATTATCATAGACGACAGGTTCTTCATGCAGCATTACGTGAGTGTTACCTCTGTGCCACCTCGAATAACATTACTGACGGAAGAATGGCAGGAATGGGTTCTCTGTACAGTCAATATTCTCGCGCGGTTCGTCGGCACCTGGGCTAAACAGACTATACCACCTATCAACGGCATTCTCGAGCATTCCGTTTATACAGAAGCGCGTACTCCACTGCCGAAGACCCTCACTTCTCAATTCATGGACCGCATGCTACGTTTTTGGGAGAGCCTTTGGGAGAGACGAGCTCAAATACTCGGTCCTGAGGGTTTAAGAGAAGAGCGTATCTTCCACTTGGGCAACCTAGCGTGGATGATACAACGCGCCTATCGGGCAGAAAGGTAAGATATACTCACCAGGTACCGATATCGCTGTTAATGTTCACACGTGATTCAGCCGCCAGCTCGACAGACTTTATTCGACCAAGATTGTCGAAGTTGCTTTGTTTTTGTGGAGTAAACTGTCTGAAGACACGCTGCTAAATCGCTCAGAATGCGGAGCACTATTCATCTTGTTGCACAGTTACGAATCAACGGAGGGCCGCGATGGTCGCAAACGTATCCTGGCCTTACTTAAGCATGAAGAGCTCGGCACGAAGCTCGTGCTACAGAGCATTTGCCTTGCTATTCATGAATCATCGATCCTAGTTGAGGAATGCCTCTTTGATGTGTTATCTGCGACAAACGCTCTCATTGAAATGGGAGATCATGATGTTACTCTTGTCTGGTGGAAACAGCCGGTCCTTCGCTCAGCTGTGTCCGCATTACAACGAGAAGGGGTCCGAGTCGCCGGTGATGATGGCAACACTGGCTATGCTGAGTATTTTCGATTGGCCAATTGGGCTCAATGCCTGAGACTGCTTGAGTACGTGCTTTGTCACTTGGCGTCAGTAGTGCTTCTTATCATCGCATATTTCTCGCAGTAATATCCAGGGCGCCTACGAAGCTCGTGCACGTACGGGCGTTGGCTCAGGCGATCTACCCAGCTGCCGTGGCAATGATATATTCTTCATGCTAGGTTATGGAATCACTCACTGGACGCGTGCCCTGTCAATGCCCCACGAACGGGAGGTGACTAGACGTACGAGTCTCTCCGCATACTCTCAGAGTGTACGCTCATGGTTGTATACTAGGCCTGCAAAGAGTCGAACAAGTCATCCTTGGCAGTCTACAAACATGGTCGGATCGGATGAAAGAGTCTCGCGCGGGTCAAGGGATAGGTTCAGCGTTTCCTCCGACAATGCTGGAAAACCTACATAGCCGATTGAGCGACATGTGGTACCCAGCTGTCCAAACGATCCGAGAAGCTGAACGCAAGGCGCGCCTCTCTGGTGTGCCTGCCGTGGCTGTGAAGCGGATCGTCCAGTATCGCGATGCATGGCTTCAATTAGGCAAGGCGTGCAATATTGACGAAATCCAATATGGCCGTCAGATGGATGCAATGATCGCTCGTTGTTGCTCGTGGAGGGACTGCAAGTACTTCAACGCGCCATCTGACGATCCTATGCGCGTCTGCAAGGGTTGCAAAGAGGCTCGATACTGCTCAAGAGAATGTCAGGTTGCGTGAGTGCCCATGTTCGCAGCTTAACAGCTCGTCTTCAACACGCTTGTCATGCGCGTCTATCAGAGACTGGAAAGAGGGTCGCCATCGTGTGCAATGTCGCAGGCTCCAGTCTGCAGCGTGACGGCCAGGTACGGTACCACATGAATTATTGATTCCTCACATCCACGCTTTTCGTCAGGACAATAAAGCATAAAGCGAGGCCGTGCCTAGAGAAGCTCCAAAGTACTCAAATGCTACAGTATATCACGGTTAGCTGGTTATACAACACGATTCGCGGCATCTCGTCGATTTCTATACAACAATATTCCCATTCATGATCGTTATGCCCAGGAATCTAGGTTGAGCATCTCCACTCCCGGCCTGTC
This sequence comes from Peniophora sp. CONT, assembly GCA_001632445.1. Taxonomy (NCBI): domain Eukaryota; kingdom Fungi; phylum Basidiomycota; class Agaricomycetes; order Russulales; family Peniophoraceae; genus Peniophora; species Peniophora sp. CONT. The sequence goes on from KV424476.1 coordinate 208,618, forward strand.
TGTGACCTCTCCAAGCGTGTACACCGAAGATTCGCCGGCCGCCTTCAAGCTTTCCAACACATCGTCCACCTTGCCCTTAGCGACAACAAGCACCATCCCTACTCCGCAGTTGAATGTCCGTGCCATTTCCTTGGGAGCGATGTTGCCGTTGCGCATGAGATAGGTGAAAACCGGCAGCAGCTTGTAAGCGGCAGCGTTCACTGTGCAGCCCGTGCCAGCGGGCAAGACGCGAGGGATATTTTCGATGAAACCACCACCGGTAATATGTGACATGCCCTTGAGCAATCCCGCCTTTGCTGCCGGGATGAGGCTGCGCGTGTATATGCGCGTAGGCTCAAGTAAGGCCTCACCGAGCGTCTTCTGCTCGTCCCAAGGACAAGCCGAGCTGTATGAGAGGCCGGTCTTTTCGATGACCTTGCGGACAAGAGAGAACCCGTTCGAGTGCAAGCCCGAAGACGGGACCCCGAGCAGGATGTCTCCCGGTGCGATGTCCGGGCGGGGTAAGATCTGATCGCGCTCGACGGCTCCGACGGCAAAGCCAGCAAGATCGTAGTCGCCTGTGCCAAGTAAGTACAATTTTGGCCGAGAAGAAGTCAGTTGGACGGACCTGGCGCATACATCCCAGGCATTTCCGCTGTCTCACCGCCAATGAGAGCACAACCTGCCTGACGGCATCCCTCCGCGATGCCGCTTACCACCTTAGTAGCAACGTCGACGTCAAGCGAGCTGCAACCGTAATAGTCCAGGAAGTACAGAGGCTCTGCACCCTGCACTATAAGGTCGTTGACGCTCATCGCCACCAAGTCGATTCCTTCACTATCGGTGAGATTCAAGTCCTAAAGGAAGGATAGAGGACTGACTAACCGACGAGATGGTGGATGCCAGTGTCAACCGCAACACGCAGCTTTGTACCGACGCCATCGGTGCCGCTGACTAGCACTGGATCGCGGAAGCCTGTCGCCGCGAGATCGAATACGCCGCCAAAGCCCCCGATGTCTGCATCTGCGCCCGCCCGACGAGTAGCCTTGACGAGTGGTTTAATGGCCTCGACGAGCGCATTGCCAGCATCAACTGAGACGCCGGCCTGCGCATATGTCAACCCGCCGTTCACCTGCTGAGCGCGGTCCTTCAACGCCCTATCGGCAAGAGTGAGAAGTGTCAATGGAAGAGGAAAGTGGTTTACCTGTGCGCGATATCACGGCGGTAGGTCTTGCCCTCAAAGCTGACCTTGTCAACGCCAGAGTATACGGCCGTCAATGCCTCGTCCAACGTCGGCGCAAACGCAGTGACGGCGATGACACGCCCGCCTGCCGTCTTGACGATGCCATCCGACATGGAGGTCCCGGCGTGGAAAACGACAACGTCTGTTCGGTCTCAATGACATGCACAGGTCGAATGCTGGTGTATGCGTACTGGAAGACGTCTCGCCAATGGTGATATCCTTGCCTTTCGAGTAACTCCCAGGATATCCAGCCGATGCCAGTATGACCGATACGGCAACGCCGGGCTGGACGTTGATACTCACAGAATCCAAGCGGTGCTCAACGCAAGCCTTGATATCATCTTCAGCACAGAGCAGAGCTCGACAAGGGCTATACTGACAAGAAGTACGGCTGCGAGATCCGTTTCATTGCTCAAAAGTAGCATCAAGGCCTCCGTCTCAGGATCGCCAAAGCGGACGTTGTATTCGAGCACTTTCGGGCCCGATGCGGTGAGCATGAAACCGGTAAAGAGCATCCCAACAAAGGGATAACCTGTACTGAATCAGGATAGTCGTGATGGCGATGCATTGTATGAACTGACCATCACGCCTCATTCCGTCGATGGTGGGCTGAATGGCTGTCTTCATGATCTGTTCCATGATAGCGGGTGTCGCGACGGGTGCAGGTGCATATGCACCCATGCCACCGGTATTCAAGCCAGTGTCACCTTCACCGATCCGCTTGTGGTCCTGTGCCGCTGGTAGCGGGACGACAGTGTACCCGTCTGAGAAGGCGAGGACGGAGACCTCGGGACCCTCGAGAAGCTCCTCGATGACAACCTCGCTTCCTAGAAGAAGCATGAAAGAGCTGAAGACCAAAGTACCTCGTACGAAACCGGTACCTACCAGCATCGCCAAACGCTTTGTCTACCATGATCTCGCGTAAACCAGAGATAGCAGCGTCCACGCCCTCGGGAATAAGCACGCCCTTTCCGGCTGCCAGCCCACTCGCCTTCAAGACTACCGAGTGACCACATGTCTTGACGTATTCAACGGCTTCGTCAAATTGTGTCGCTGAGAATGTACGGAATGCAGCGGTAGGGATCTTGTGCCGATGCATGAACTCTTTGGAGAAAGCTTTCGAACCCTCCATGCGCGCGGCAAGCTCGCTCGGACCAAAGACGGGAATACCAACTAAGGTTGTTGAGATGACAATCATTTGCAAGTATGACAGAAACGCACCTTTTCGGAAGTAGCCCTCGACGCCATCTACCAGAGGCTGTTCAGGACCCGGTATCACAAGTTCGATCTGGGTAGAGTTCAGACGTAGTGCAAGAGTAGAGCATTCAGTAGCTCACACGATTGTCCACAGCCCAAGCAACAAGACTGTCAAACTTGGCAATGTCGAGCGGGACGTTCGTGATCTTGCTTGAGCCTGATGCTGTTCCGCCGTTGCCTGGAGCGACGTATATGTGTGCAACGATCTCGGAACGCGCAAGCTTCCAAGCTAGAGCATGCTCGCGCCCTCCACTGCCGAGGACAAGTATGCGAAGGGCCATGATCTGAGTGCAGAGATTCCAGAGGACGGGAAGCAAGCAGCAAAAGTTCAAATGAAAGTTAAGATCGAAGACTCAGGGGCATCCGGACTTTGCCGGATATTAAGCCCATGGGCTTCGGCCCGCACGCTCCGAAGCAGCACGGCTTCTTTCCTGCCACCACCTCGTTTCCGAATGTACTCGTTCAACAAATCATCGCATACAAACTGGATCACTACAGTAGTGTGTTTTGCACAGCTACCCTGATGATTCGCTGTCTGGACTCCGGAAAAAGTAGTAATGCTGTCAGGTTATTCTGTTCCGAGGACAGCAAAACCATGCTGTTATGATTTGATGTCGATGGACGGCGGCATAATCCTAGCAACAAGCGATCCCTGTGTGACTGCAGCTAGTGTCTCCATGTCCAATCCCTCCCGATCCCGAGGTCAGACCTCAGGCCTTAGGCTCGCTGGCATGAGAGGAACGAGTTCGACGCCATTTGCTCCACTACTTTTTCCTCGCGGGGTGCGTCTTTTCTAAGCGCATCGGACTCGGACGCGGTCATCCAGGGTCAGATCCTTCATCGCATCTATTCTCAATTCAGATATCTGTTCCCGAACACAAGTACAGTGCACACCTCTTCAACCGCAGTCGGGGCTGCGGATCAGCGAAGGCTATACATGTTCGATCTGCAACCTACTTAAACCGCACATAGATGTCGGTACTCTCATCATTTTCGCCGCTGGTCGTCTATCTTCACTTGTGTCCACTTCGCTCTTCACGACCCGCCTTTCCTCTTTGTTTTCTGTGACTTATTTCATTCATGTTCAAGCTCGCCTCCTTTGTTGTCATCTCATTTTCCATCTCACTGGCCCATGCGGGGAAGCGAGGTCTGGCCTGGCCTTACTACAACTCCCCTCTTGACCCTGGAGTATTCAACAACGGTGACGGCTCCGTAGTCGCCATGTGAGTACATTTCACTCTTTCATGCGGTTTCTCAAGCTCATATACCACCCCAGCTACGATTATGAGACGTATGCGCCTCCCTCGACGAATGGCGACGGAGGACTCGGATTCATCGGCATGCAACGCTGCCTCGATTGCGACTCGTCGCCTGTCGCTCAGCTTTCGTCCCGTGCTGCTGCTCAAGGCTGGGCTACAGTGTTCTCCTTGAACGAACCGGACCTCCCAAGTAGCGCCGCCTTCACTTCGCCGTCGAATGCAGCACAATGGTATCAAACAAACATCAACCCTCTTAACATCAAGAAAAGGTATGGCCTTCCCAGCTTGATAATGAAAACAATGCTAACAGAGCTTTGCCCTAGCCTCCCAGCGGTTACTTCGAGCGTGAACTCGGGAGAAGGGCTTGACTGGTTGAGTTCGATGATCTCTGCGTGCGCTGGGAAGTGCCAATATGACTATATCAACCTCGTGCGTTCAGCTTCTGCCTTTCCCGTTCTGGAGACTCAACTGTATCTACAGCACTGGTATGGCAACACCTTCGGAGACTTCCAGTCCTACGTCGAACAAGCTCACAACGAATTTCCCAACACGAACATCGTCATCACCGAGTTTGCGCTATCCAACCCTCCTGGCGGCATGAACGACCAAGTTGCGTTTTACCGGCAGGCCTTCCCGTTCCTCGACGGACTAAACTACGTGACCCTCTACTTTCCCTTCGTCGCGACTAGCCCTAGTCTGTTAAGCGCTAATGATGCGGGCGCCGTCAGTACCGTTGGAACTGGCTCGTGCTTGTACACAGACGCTGGCCAGCCGAGCGCTGTCGGGAATCTTCTCTTCTAGGCTTAGAGCATTTACCGATCCTTGGATACCCCGACGCACCTTCTTTGTAATACCATTATTGGGCTTATGATTTACATGCGCGTGTTGTGCACAGTGGCAACTCGGAGGGCGGTCTTCACGAGGTCAATATGGACACCCAAGGTGATGAGAATTCTGAAAGAAATACCCCGCGTCGCGTGACGTAACGATGGCGCGCGTCCGGTCACTTCAGGAGCGCGTCACGACGTGTAAGTCCGAGTCCCACTCCTCTTGCATCTCACACCGCGTGCATCCCTTTCACGTCGAGGGATAGAATACTGGGAGCTCCTTTGGATGCTGCGAAGGAAAGGATGGGAGTGAGGGTGTGTCTGACACTCGATCGTGGTTCACTTGGCTTGGGATCGGCCAGCTTGACGCGCCGCCTGACGCGTATACATATACATTGGCGAGCATAGTACTAAAGATGAAACCAAGATGCTCCTCCTTTCCCGACCAACGACCATCTCCCACTTTCACATAGCATCTCGCCGCACGATCATCCACGCTCTGAACATGGACACAATCAAGACCACCCTCGCCGAGAACATCACCGGAGCGCACGGACTCGCGCCCAAAGGCTCGCAGTTCTCCCTCGAAGAGTTCTCCCTCGAAGAGGTCCCTGACCAGACTGGCAAAGTCGCACTCGTCACTGGCGGCAGTGAAGGCATCGGCTATGGCTGCACGCACACCCTTCTCTCCAAGAACATCTCGAAGCTTTTCATCATCTCTCAGTCCTCCGATGTTATCGACAAGGCTCTTGACGCCATCCGTGAGGAGCTTGGTCCCGCTGCCGCGGACAAGGTCGTTTGGCTACAGTGCGACTTGAGCGACTGGAAGAAGACGGCTGAGGCTGCGTTCGAGGTCACGTCCAAGACAGATCGTCTCGACGTCCTCATCCTGAACGCCGCACGCGGCATCATGACCGCTCAGAAGGACGCCCATGGTGTCGACCTTCATATGGCAATCAACCACATCGGCCACGTCGCCCTCACCTCCCACCTTCTCCCTCTGTTAAAGAAGACCGCCAGTTCGGGCAACAAAGTCCGCATCGTCACGCTCGGTAGCAACGCCCACCAGTTGACGCCGAAGGAGACGCGTTTCGATAGCCTTGAGGAGCTCAACAAGGACTTTGGCCCCAACCCACAGTACGGTCGCAGCAAGCTCGCCCAGATGCTGTACGCTCGCTACCTCGCCGATCACCTGCGCTCGTCAGACCCTAATGTTCTGGTGAACACCATCCATCCCGTACGTTGGTCTCTAGCTGTCTTCACCCCTCAGAAAGATTTATTTATCGTGAACAGGGCATCGTTGATACCAAGCAGACTAACGAGCACATTCACGAGGCGTACCCACTTGGTGGATACGGCATGAGCGTTCTGATGAAGCCTTTCAAAAAGAGCATTTTCGAGGCCGCGACGCCGGCGATGTACGCAGCGACTAAGACCGAGGAGAGCGGTCAGTACATCTGCGGTCCTGCCATCGTTGAGCCTGGCAGCGAGATGAGTCAGGACAAGGCGTTGGGCGAGAGGCTGATGAAGTTGACGGAGGATATCATCCAAGAGAGGACCTCGGCGTCGGACAAAGGCTGCCCGGTTAAGTCGACTTGATTGTTTGTGATATGGACAATGGACCCTCGTGAATTTGATGTAAAGAATGAGATGTACGAGAATGACTGTACGATACACTGACTTACGAATTGCGGATGTCCCCGAGAGCGGATATCAAGTTCGCAACGCAATTCAAACCTACGGTTGTCGGATGGAAGTGACAGGCGAACGAGATCAGAGCTGCAAGGCGCGCCACCGTCTGGCGGTGCCGGTCAGCTCACACGCGAACTCGAAGATGTTGATATTTGTAAATTCCCATATCCGACTATGAATAGTAAGTAGACAAACAGAACGTGATGCATGAGATGGCAGCAACAAAGATACAGTAAGTGTAGTCCATAACAATAAGCAGCAATCCGTAAATGTGAGTGATGCCATAGCAAGGCCGTATGTGCATAAAGTCCCTCTAACCCTTTACGCCGCACAGCAGCGCAACCTCTCACGCCCCGCTCATGGGCGAAGAAGGCATCCAGATAAAGCAACAACAACAATAGAAAATAAGAACGTGTTCACACTCAGGAGGAAGCAACAGTCAGACCGTGGTCCTTGAGCTCGACGCGTGGAGGTAGTCGGAAAGCACTCGGCTTGGGCGGCGAAGGCAGCGGGTTTCGCATAGGCGACCGAAGCTCGAGCGCATCTGGCTCTGGACTGGCGATGCTCGGGATGCTGCTCAAGTCCGGATAGGACCGTAGGCCAGACGGGAAGACGTAGTTCGGGGTGTGACCCGTGAACGCGGCGAGGTTGCCGTGCATGTACGGCGAATCGTAGACACCTGACACCGGGGGCGACATGGGCATCCCGCCAGCCTGTACCGTCGAGGTACTCGCAGCCGCAATGCTCTGCGCGTACATGAGGCTCGGGTCGTACACCGCACTATGTCCGCGCCAGAGCCTGTTCATCTCCCATGCCTCGCGGGCGCGTACAGCATTCAGATCAGCGGCGGAGGGCAAGTCCGACGTAGGTCGGTTCGAGGTGGAGGATACAGATGGCTGGCGCTCACGCAAGCGCGGCAAGTCGTTGGGTTTCCGCCGGGCCGACTCCTTACGGGTCACCGTGACGGGGGAGCTGGCAGAACGAGCATGGGCAGAGAAAGGAGAAATGGGCTGCGCGGACATGTCGACTCAGTGTCGTTGGTCGCGGCTGGAAGGCGCTCGACGCACCTTGGCGGGGGAGTCCTCGGACCGGTGCTCGCGCTCCTTGTCCTTCTCCCTCCGGCTACCCTTTCGGGACGGGTCCTCCTTGGAGGCAGTCTTACTCCTTTTGGGAGTATCACCGACTAATTCGTAGTGCTGGCCCTCGGCGACAATGGTCGTACTGGATAGACCGTTGCCGCCAGACAGGGTGCGGACGAGGCGGAACGTCTCCGTCTCGCGAACCTTCGCGCTACCAGCGGTGCCATTGGCGGTGACGGCGCGCCGGGCAAAGGGTGAACGTGAGCGGGCGCGCTCGCGCTCCTTCTCGCGTTCGCGCTCTTCCCGATGCATCTCCCTCTCGAGTGCACGCTGTCTCTCCTTCTCCTTCTCCCGGTCTCTCCTCTCCCTACTCCGTTCGCGGTCCTCCCGTTCGCGCTCTTTCTCTTTCCTCCGTTCCCGACTGCGCTCACGCTCCTTCCTGCGCTCCCTGCTGCGTTCGCGGTCCCTCCTGTCGCGATCATCTCGTTCCCACCTCTCGCGATCCTTCTCCTCCCTCCTACGCTCATCTTCTTTCCTACGCTCCTCCTCCCTCCTGTGCTCCTTCTCTACACGCTCCTCCTCCCTCCTCCTCTCCCTATCCAGCCTCTCCTTCTCAGCCCGTTCTCTCTCCAACTGCTCCCTCTGCTGCCGCTCGCGCTCAAGCCTCTCCCGCTCAGCACGCTCCCACAACCTCCTCTCAAGCTCAATGCGCTCATGCTCAAGTCGTTCCTTCTCGGCGGCACGCTCGCGCTCCCTCACCAACCTCTCCCTCTCTTTCTCCTCCGCCTTCTTCCTCTCCCGCTCGCGCTCTCGCTCTCGCTCCATTTCAATTTCCCGCTCCTTCTCGCGTACACGCCGCTCAACCTCGATCCGCTCACGCTCAAGACGTTCCTTCTCGAGCGCACGCTCACGTTCGCGCTCAAGCTCGCGTTCCTTCTCGCGTACGCGGCGGTCGAGCTCAGCTCGCTCACGTTCAAGTCGTTCCTTTTCAGCCCGACGCTCGCGTTCGCGGTGCTCCCTCTCCTCTTTCTCCTTCGCCTCACGTTCCTTCTCTTCATCGTGCTTCGTGGGGGATGCGGATCCGCCACGAGAACGTGGGCCAGACGGTGCATCCTGTCCCTTCTCCTTTGCTCGGCGAGCGAATACGCTTGGCATCCGTGCAACCGGCGGGATCGGCACGGGACCAGCAGTAGGCGTTGGAGGGTTCACAAGCATACTTGCACGCGATAGCGGCGTACCAGTCTCGGATGGGAAGGGGATGAAGGGTGAAGACATAACGGGTTGAGAAAGACCTCTGTCCCGGCGGAAAGGTGAAATGGGTGTCGCGGTGATGGGCGGAGGTGAAGTCATGGATGCGGCGGGTGTCACAGTATCGGTGGAAGACGCGGGAGTGGGTACAGCTTGAGATGGGGGAGACATAGGGATGGAAGGTTGTGAAGGGGCAGGCGCAGGCGCGGGCGAGGAAGCAGGTTTCCGGGTAGATCGATGGGAGTCGCGAGAATTGGAGGGTTTGAGCTCGGGAGCGATAGGTGGTGGAGGCGAGAGTACAGAAAGTGGTCGTGATAGAGTGATTGGTGAAGTCGAAATCTCAGTCGTAATAAAAGGTGGCGGGGAAGACGCAGGAGCTGGTAGCTCCTTGTCGAGGCGAGCATGGTGAGATGCATGAGCATTGGTGATCTGGCGAGCGCCATGTTGAGAAGAAAGGCGGGACGACGTTGAGCGTGAGTGCGATGACTGTTGGGAGGGCGGTCGAACCGAGTGCGAGTTGGAGTGCGAGTGTCCCGTTGAATGATGTGGCGCGCTGGGCGCTTCCACGCTCGAGCGCTTGATGCTCTGTATTCTGGCCATCCCCGCAATCTCGGCCTGAACATGCACTTGTTCGGCAGGATGGCGGGCGGGCGACGTAGCCCGCAAAGGCATGAGCGTTGACACGGGCGAATCATCCACCTCATCCGGCTTGGGAATATCTGGATTGACGATCGTCAAGCGCCCGCCAGAATATGGGGCCTCAACGGACAAAGAGGAACGCCCGTCATCGTCGTACACATACTCGCTGTACTGAGTATTGCTCGCACGTTGTGGAGGTGGAGGCGGATCCGGTTCTGCGGATAACGATGTCGCAGTCGAGGGTTCGACCGTTGGGACGGGCACGCGGCGCCGCACCTCGCCTTTCTCCGGAGAAAGGTGCCGACCAGAGGCAGGTGGCACGGACGAAAGGCGGCTCGGATCTGTGCCCATGCTCATGCGATCCGATATGCTCATGCCAGTCGCGTCGCTGCTGCCGCGCGAGTGCGTCGGACGACGCAACACGCTGAACCCGCGCGCCAACTTGTTCAGCATGCTACCCCGTTTCTCTCGCTTAGCCCCCTTGTCCTTATCCGATCCACCGAATAGAGAGTTCGCGATATGCGGAATGGACGTCGTCGACACGGACTTCAAACCCCGCGGGACACGCGAGGATTTATGTTTGTGTCCTGCCGGCGGTACGGCGAGGTATGGGGATGCGCCACGCTCGAATGGGGTTGAGGGTTCCGAACTGGAAGGTTGCGGGTGTACATCAATGTCATCCCTCGTGGAAAAGACGCCCCTAAATGTCCGTCGTCGTTTCTGTTTGGGTCGCACTTCTGGCTCTTGGGCAAGATGAACGGCGGATGTTGACTGGGAGAGCGGGGACGGGGCACTGGTCTTTGGCCTCGAGGCGGCGCTTGGTAGCCGTGAGCGGGGCCCTCGCTGACAGAGAAAAGTTGGTGATCAGTAACGGTATGCGGCCGGAATGGAAGACTACATACGTCTGGAGGGTCTGGTGACACGGGAGACGGGGCCGCAAGCGCATCGTAAGGCGAGGTGTGATGCCAGTTGTTGCCAAGCGGGTCGGTCACATCCAGCAGGTCGACGTTATCATGAGCTACATTATTGGATAGCTTTCGAGTTCGGGGTTTAATAGATGGATCAACAAGTCTGCTGGAGGAGGAGGCAGGTGTGGGCGCGGGGGAAGTGCTCGTGGTTCGACTGGAGGAGCTAGGGCCAGCCTGGCTGGCTGAAGCGGCAGCAGAGGGAACGGTGCTCGTGAAAGCTTCCATCGGAGGAAGCAGTTCTGGTGGTCGTAAATGGATATTTCGATAGATACGGGGACCGGCAGGATTGTGAATGGGGTAGCGCGCGCGGATGAGGTGTATTGATGAGGGAACGTCTATTTCCTTGTTGTACCAGGACGGCAGGGACTCGAGTGCATCGGGTATGATATTCGCCCGGGTGCCATTGACAGAAAGCAGAGAGTCCGTCGAGGTATTCGGGTGGTTTGGAGCGGGCGATGGGTCAAGCGATGGTGCAGACGCATTCTTTGCATGGCGGAGACCGATTGCGGGCCGTGGGGTATCGGAAGAGCTGGCACGTCTGAACAGTGACCTCTTGCGCGGCCTGGCGGAGGTGGTCGTTTCCATGAGTCGTGAGGCATAAGATGGACGTCCGGAACACCAAGCCGCGTTCACTTGAAGAGGCGCCCTGTTCAACTCCCGTGGGAACATCATACTCGGCTCCCATCAAATAGCGGCGGTCGCCCACTGGCCCTTGTCGTGATCCAGCCCTACATGGGCTAGAACGATATGCAATGCGGTAGCCTCGAGGAGGTGCACTTACCTGCGTATCTACCCCACATCTATGCTGCGAAAGCTGTGGCATATGCAACATGCATCGTCATACCATTCATCTCATTATCAACGTGTTTCAGCGTCTAGCGATTTACGGTAGTATGTATCGACTAAGTCCACGAGGAGAGAGCATCATGCACTATGAGCTCATGAGCTCAAGCACAAAGAGTATCTGACAACCTCACTCTGGCCCTGTTTCGACATCGACTCCCACATTCTAACTTCTGGCTTCCCGTGAACCTTCCTGGCGAGCGGCGTCGGTAGCTCGTCAAGGACTCTGATGCCATAAACATGTATTTTTGTATGCACACAAGGCGTCTAGACGTTCACGCTAGACGTCGCTTGTGAGATGAATAAACGAACCTGTTGTTGGGTGCAGCATGTGTATTATACTGTAAAATAATGAAAAGTGCGTCGGCGTTCAATATATCAAAGGCCGCGGCGTACGTCAGAGTCCGTCTACATTGGCCGTTCGCCTTCCACTTTTGTACGAAGCCCATGCTAAGCCACTTCAACGTGCATTCAGCGGCTGCGTACGGCGCGCTCAGCGGCGCAGCACGATACTTGACGCCTTTGGTGAATTGGTCGGGATCAAAGCACGCGCCCGCGGAGGCTCGCGGTCGGCTGCGCAGAACGCGCCGCACTAGGTCGCACTGCGCTTTTGGAACCTGCCCAAGCACCCCTTGCTTCTGTCTGTCATCGCCGTCAAGACTGGCGTACCACACTTATCCAATGCATCTCTCTTGCTGCCGCTCGCCACACAGTCTTCCCCGCTCGTCGATATCGTCTTAGAAGAACGGTCTCGGGCCGGCGACTGCCGGGGCAAGGCAACGCTCGGTCGCCTAGCGCTTTGCGCCATCGCGAGTCACTCCTGTCCGGCCTTCATCGTGGTACACGAGCTACTCGCAGTCTCTACTCTGTACGCAGCCACTGCGCACGTCTCTTCGACTTGAACGTCGGCGCGCCCGCAGCGGCATGAATAGCGCCCGCCACAGTTCTTAAAGCCGTCCGATTATCTCTCCGGTCTGGATATTAGGGTCGCTGAAGAGCGTCGTATCCCCATAGCACAGAGCCTTCAAGTCTACATTCTGTAGATTTGATTTGACTCGCATCATGGCGCAAACTACATCTGCTCCCAATTCTGCGCTTGCTACGAAGGAATCATTGCTCTCGATCGCGCGTTCCCGTCTAGCGAACGCCTACAAGGCTTCATCGACTCGCCCCGGCATCAGTGCTGTTTCCTTCCAACCCCTCTTATCTCGTCCGAACCAAGATCGTGTTGCTACACTCTCATGGTCAATTGGTGGCCAGCGATGGCTTTTCCTAGTGGTCTGCGACGGTGCGCTACAGGTTCCCTGGAACTTTCATTGCATGAGATCCTAACGAGATTGATATATACAGGTCACGCGGGATCAGCAACTTCGGATTATACTGCTCGCCGTCTTCCCGCGCGCATTCATGCAGCTCTAACCACCTTCGCCACCTCTGATAAAGCCCCTTCCCTCGGTTCGGCATCTTCTTCCGACATCTCCCAGATTCTCGTTCGTGAAATTGAGGCGTTCGACCGTCACATCGGCAAGGCTCTCAAGAAGCTCGTACCCGACGCGTCGCGGCTATCCGGTGACGATGCGCGCGCACTGCTCGCGGATGCGGAGAAGCGCGACACGCTGCAGCGCGCCAATCACGGCACTACACTCGCTGCCGCGCTCGTCAACTTGGATGAGCGCTGTGTGTGGAGTATTGGGCTGGGGGACTCGACAATCGCTATCACTACGACACGAAATGGTCCCGGAGAGCGACCGAGATGGAAGAGGCTGAATGAACTGCACCGACCCACGAACCCGCAAGAGTACTTCCGTGTCAGCATGGCTCATCCGGGCGAGGACGAACGCAACATCATCCGCAACTCGGACAGGATACTCGGAGCATTATCCATCACCCGGGGTACGCAGCCCGCCTTTATATTCTCTTTGTGGCGTGCATTGACCTGTGGCACCTTCTCCAGCGATCGGCGACTTTGCCATGAAGCTTCCTTCAGCCTACGCCGCAAACATATTCGCCCATCTGCCTACTTCAGCTCACCCCGACCATCTCGCAAACGTGATTGAATACTCGTACAGTCCACCGTATATCTCATCCACACCACATGTCACGTTCCTCGACCTCGATACCGATGGTTTCTGGGAGCGTGATCCCGCTATCCTGGTTTTCTCCGATGGAGTTGACGCAGTCGTGGAGGGCGTGTTTGTATGGCGGCCTGACGCGCCAAGCGATGCAGACCCCGTGCATGTGCTGTCTTTGCTTCTGCAGGATGACCCTTCAGCGCGGGCGGAGGTCGAGGAGATCCTTGGGCACGCAATTCAACCGCACTGGACTGGAGACGCGAACACCGCCGTCGAGTTGCTCGGGCATCTTGTTGGTGGGGCGGATGTGCGTCGTGTCGCGAGGGTGGTGGACCAAGCGCGACTAGCGTCAGAACGGCCCCTGTTCAAGATGGACGATACGAGCATCGTGGTATGCGATCTAGTGAGGGCTGCGCGCGAGGGGCTTGTAGGCGAGCAGGCAGATGTGAAGGGCAAGGGAAGGGAAGCGTAAGGTGGTCAGCAAGAAGTGTTTTCTACGATGTAGCCTTTAGATAGTTACAGTGCTTGTACTCCTTTAACATGTATGTTGATACTTGTGATGCGCAGTTCAGTTCATCGGTCGTGCGAACATACGCGTGACCGGCGTTTAGCCGTGCGCACGGCCTCATTTCTTTGTCTCCTACCCTCCAGCCTCACAGTACGTCGTTGCCTCATGAAGAAGTTGGTTAAGAAGAAGGCTCCCAGAGTAGACTTGCTACATCGAAGTCTTTACTCGTGGCCATCATGAGTACTCGAAATGGTTATGGATGCACGGACGGTGTTGCCTGCCACCGAAGGGAAGCTGTCACTGTCAGCTGTGATTTGCGCCTCCCTCGTCCTTCCCCCCTGGACAATTTCAAACTTTGCACGTTGTCTTGAACCTCCATCATCGTCTTCGCACTTCTGAACTACCATGGCCATGTCGGAAATCCAGCGGTTTGAAGGAGGCTCGAACGTAGCATACCTCTTGCGAATCCTTCGAAGGCTCTCCCGGCTTTTTCGAGCAAAACGATTGACGACTCGAGCCACCGTCGTCGATCCCCAATTGCACCGCTGTCTGGCTGAGGTCAATCGATCGGTTCATAACTCCCATCTCGCGCGCGGTGGACAGCTCGAGGATATATACGAGAAATCGCGGCTCGTCGATCTACTCCACGATATGGTCCTGGAGGATGACTTCTTCTTGGAACCGCGCGTACATACTGACATGGCTCAGTCAGGGCTTGTACTGATGACTCGAAGCACTATACATCTCACGTCATGGGCGGAATAATGATGGCTTCCACCCTCGCCGCTGGGAACGGACTCAAGACCACTGCGAGACATCTGATACAGCGCGCACCGGCTTTCTGGAAACACTTATGGGATAATCGTTCGCAGCTCGTTGTATCGGCTCATCCCGTCGACGACGAAGGAAAGGCCGACAACCTCATGACACTTCTGATGGTACATGCGCCGACTTCGCTGTACAGCTTGAGGTTTGCCGTGCTCGCCACCCACGCAAAAGCCAAACTGAGGCTGACGCAAGTTCTATAGCTCCACAGGCGCGGAATGCCCCGAGTACCTGCAACACGTTTCTCTCTATTTCTTGCTCAAAATGACGGTTCATATCGACATATCAACTCCTGAGGGAGGTACGCTGGTCGCTGTACTTGGTTCCCTACGACATGCCGGGTTTGACCTTAGGAGGGAATCGCTTGCGCGGGAAGCGTTTTCTCCGGGCAGTGGCATCGATATCGCCTCGCTATTCCTCCGATTCAACCAGCAGCTAAAGCGTGTTGGTGCTATGTTCAACACACCGGGTCAAGTCGAAGGTCTCCGAATGCAAGTCGACGTGCTTTCGCTTCTTCAAGAGCTCATGTGTCAAGACTCAATCGTCTCAATGATTGGACGATATGGCTGCTATAAGGAGACGATAACTCTCTTGACACAAGTCGTGCGCAGTGGGATATCGCCCGACAATGTGCCAACTACCCTTACGCTCTGGTCTGTTTGCGAGAATATACACCGGTAAGGATGAATGCTTGCTCGCTCAAGACAAGGGATTCCTGACACAGTATCAAGCGACGTCCGGTGTATATCATCTCGCGGCTCTTTGACCGATTGGAGAATACTACAGGAACTTCTCCGCGGCGAAGATGTCGTTGGAGGACTTGCGGCCGGCGTTGAATTGATATCAGCACATGGATCGGTTATCGCCTCGCTACCAGGACACCGTAAGGAAATTCCTCGTGCAACGACGGTATCGCTGAGCTCATCACCGTGCGTAGCTCCTCAACATGAACTCGCGCGGAGCATACTGGATGTTCGCGGACTGCTCTCCGCGGCTCGAGATGATGTGATTGGGAAACCGTTCGCGGAGAGTATCAAAAGCGCCTTGCGAACAGAATGGTGGCCATCGTTGAACAGCCTGCAGAAGGCAGCTTACCGAGCGTCCTCAGTCTCCGAGCGTGGCATCTACAAAGAGGTCATGTTAGAGTGGATGGGACTTGGTCATGATGTGGGACTGGACGGGAAGGAGCGCAAAAGGCACGAGCACGAGGCCGCGCAGCGCTGCTCGTGGGCAGCATGCATGTGGCACAGGACAACACCCGGCGAGTCTGTGAAGTTGAAGGCATGTCAAGGCTGCGGTCAGGTGCGATACTGCGGGCGGGAGTGCCAGAAGAGGTTCGAACAACTTCTTCTTCGAGGATTCCAATTCGCCAACGGCTGACATCGACCTTGCAGTGACTGGAACAAGGGCGGACATCGTACGAAGTGCAGGAGGCTAAAATGAGAGCGGTGATACTCGAGCTGTGATTCGTACCCTGCATAAATCTTGTTGTCCGGCATCCTGCGAGGAAAGGCGGGTGTAGAGGGCTTCCGTGAAAGGATAGATGGAACGTCAAAGAACCCGAGATAGATTTGCAAATACAGCATTGTGCAGAACGACGGGAGAAGATGAGAGAGAGCAGGATATGTGATAGTAGAATGAATATACAGTTGTTCTACAATCCAAGAGTAACACAGTTAACAGACCAATGGATCAGCGGAATTCGTACGGGTCGATGGGGAAGTTGATTTGAGGATAGTCGTCATAAGGCTTGATGGGCTCGGGGTCAAGGAAACGGCGTAACTTCTGGATGAGTCCAGACAAGAGTAATAAGATGATTTGCAGTCTGACGTCTTGCAGGAGTTCAAGCTCGAGGATGGTGCTGCAGGCAGTCAGAGCCGCAGTGCGTGTTTGCACAAACATGTTCCCATCGACGCCGAGGCGCTTGACGGCTTCATGAAGCTCCTCAAACTCGGAGCAGAACCCAAGGACACCGACCTGCGAAAGCCTTTAGTCGGAGTACCAGGTGAAGTTGATATGTGGCGTACCTGACCGAACGCCTTCCACCTCTGCGTCAGAACATTCGGCATGGCGGCGCAAGCATATTCCAACTGGGCATTTTGTTCAATCACGTCTTGTTGGGGAATGAATTGTGGCGGTGGGGGCTCTTGCGATGGCGGAGGCGGCTACGAACGTCCTCATGGTCAGCACACGGTTTAGTCATCTGACAAAGATCACGCACCCGAGCAGGAGCAGGTTCTTTAAACCAGTCATATCCATCATAGTTCACCTCCCCACCAAAGTCTACTGTGTCCGCAGGCTTGCCGAATATTGCAGCCATTATTTGGGAAGTTGATGATAATGGGTACGATGGGACGGCGCCAAACTAGTCAATACTCGTGGCGAGTGCGGGTTTGGACCTCTTGAGGGTGCGGGCGCGGTCGTGGACGAGGACGTGGACGAGGAGAGTGGGCGAGGGTAGATGATGATGCGCTTGAGGAAGGTGCGATATCCGCTGGGTCTGCGCGTCGCGTGAGCATTCGGTGATCGCCGCGGATCAGTACGATCAGCCACGCACCTACAGGTCCAAGACTGGGAGGCGGCAACGAGGCGGTCGTCGTCGAGCGCGCGTACGTCGTGGTGCTCGCGGCAGAGGGCGCGGCAGTCGTGCTGGAAGTGTGAGTGAGAGGCGCGTTCCGCGGGCGTGATGTCGGCACGTTCCCGGCCCGCGCAGAATTCTATCAAACGCCTCGTGTTAGCCACGAGCACGACCGCAAGGCCTGCGCGCCTGAGTGCAGCATAACATACCGTATCTGTACGGCGCGACTCTGCAAGTGTTGCGCGGCTTTGCTTTCTGTGCTCGACGATGGAGCGGCGAAAGTGGGTGATTGTTGCACGAGTCACCGAGTTCGAGCGAGATCGCGTTCTCTGGCGCTGAATCTGCGGCCTGGCAGAAATAGGCGTCTTCGCGCTGGAGGATATGGAGCGAGAAGTCTGTGGAAATGCAGGAGCTTGCGGCCGACGAGGCCGTTCGACTGGAAACGGGGAGACTCGAGTGTCGATCGTGAGTTTCGTGCGCGTCGAGCGAACGTCCTGGATATCTAGGTAGCCACGGATGGAGAAAGGCTCGCTGGTCGTCGTTGCCGATGAGATGTACGAGCGTTGGCTGCGTACAGTGCGAGGAGGTGGCGAAGGAGATTGGGGCGAAGACAGGGCCGGCGTGTTTGGGCTAACAGACGACGGAGAGCCGACGTCCGACGCCTCGACAAGGTTTGAATAGAATGAGTCGCTTGAGACCATGCTTTCATGCGACGAGTTGGAGTAGTTGAAAGTCGAGTCACGGTCCGGCGACCTCAAGGTTGTCTGCTCTTGGTTCGGCATCCTAAGAGCATGCTCGAACCCGGTGACATTGCGCGAGAGCCACGATGGAGAATGGGGGGCTGAGGACACTGCGCTCGGAAGCATGATACGGGAGTCTGTCGTTTCGGATGATCCCAGGGAGAGAGGATCCACACGCTCGTAGCGGATGAATGGGGGCGGCTCCCAGTGCGGTAAGGGAGAAAGCTTGGGCGGTTCAGGCGGGATAGCACGTTTCGGGCGCGGTGGATGGGGAACGAAAGAAGGCTTGACAAGGAAGGCGGCGTTGGGCACAAATGGGGTATTCTCTGACCGTGGGCTGAGTAGGGATGGCGCGGAAAGATAACGCGCGCGGAGGACCGCTGGTGCAGGAGCTGCAGTGTCGGGAGAGGGTAGATCTTCTAAGGATCCATAGAACGACTGTCTTCGTCTGAGTGGCGTCTGAGCTTGAGGTGATATATAGATGGATTGCCTCGGGCTCTCAAAGACAGGCAGTTCAACATGAAATCCCTGGGGCACAATGTCGGGGAGTTCAAGGCGAGGGGCAGAGGGCGCAGGGGTCCTAAGGGCATCCACAGAAGCGCTCTTCTTGTGTTTGAATGGACTCTTCTTCAAGTCATGTACTGAGGACTTTATGGTGGAGCCAACCCGACGTAACGATTTGGAAATTGTACTTGAGTGCGATAGAATGGACGCAGTGCGTCTATGGCCTGTATTCCGCGCCTGCTCGTGCGCGTGAGTGGATGAATCTGGGCGAGGAGTGACAGGCCGCGATTTGGCTGGAGGGGGAGGTGTGGGCGGCAAAGTCGGGGTCTTTGGCAATGGAGGAGAGGATGTGGATGAGCGTCCCACAGTCCGAGCGTCAGATCCTGCAGAGCCGGTTGATGCGCGAGATCGCGCAGTGTAGAACGAGGACTCCTTTCCGGAGGAGGTGATGGTGCTCAAAGCTTTGGTTGTTGCGACGTAGTCTTGCGACTCAGTACCCAGGATAGAAGCGCGAAACGGGTCATGATCATAGAAGATAGAGCGGTCGTCTGCTATTGGAGTGAGCTCGGCTGGACGGCTGGTGGAACCGGAGTGAGGCGTTGGTATAGACTCTATTCGCTATGGTCAACAACCTGGAAAGCGTGGCAGCGATGAACTTACTCGGAGGTAAGGGAAAGTCCAAAAGCAGTTTCTTCAAATCGGCAGGGGCACTAGCTCGCCGTCGCGAGTGCCTGGATGCTTTATCTGAGTGGCGGCCTGAGGAACCGGGAGAGCCGTCATGACCGGTGGAACCAGCGGCGACGGGTGCCACACCAGTGCCCGCCGCGCCTTGCTCTCTACCCTCGTCACGTACTGCAGCGTCCTCCCAATCTGACCAGTCTTCCTCCTCATCAACTGTGCTCAGCGCGTGTGCACTAGCGCCCGCGTCCAATACCTGCGTGTCTGTCGTGCCGGGGCGCCTCAGTGATCGCTGTGACAGCCGGCGCGCAAATCTGGAGAGGTTCTGCGACGGAAACATCTCGAGGAGGGGCCGAAAGAGGGCGGGGATGGCACGAATGATTCCAGCGCCCGCTGGTATTAACTTGTACGCGCCCCGCTCCGGCCTGTCTACAGCGTGTTCACCTGCTGCTTTGTCTGCCGGGCGCGAGCGCCCCTGACCCGCAACGAGGCGTGATTCGCGCTGTCTGAACGGACTATCCTCGTTGTGACCTTACCTTCGCGAGGGCTGCTGCGAGATCGAATGCTGTTTGCAGACGTATAGGGCACAAGCAGAACATATCTATGACTGTCACTGTATGCGTACTGCAGGCATCGAACTGATCTATACCGGATAGCTTGACACATGCATCTTCACTTCATCATTCATCCCCAATCCTTAATGTCTACCGACGCCAAACCGGCGCCATTGACGTGTACAACAGGCGCACAGGTTGCAATGCTGCGTAACGCGTAACGGGTCAACTGAAGAACACTGTCAGTCTTAGGCGTCCCCACATCGTCCACACTATAGCCTATTCCACGTGGCCATCGGCGGACCCACAATTGATGTTTGATTGCAAGGATGGACCACTATCTGTTGACCCACATTCAATCCGCACCGGACCCACTGCTTAACTACCTGAAAACCCATTTGTGCGTGCAACATATTGGAGCATCCGCCACTTGGTGTCTGCTCGAATATTGACATCTCCACGCCGGGACAGAGTGGATCATGTCTACCTGTATAATAAGTAGACTAGATGGGCTTGCAGCTGTCGGTATCCCCATAACACATCTTTTCAATGCCTCAAGCTCGCGTCTGGTTGATTACTGGTGCTAACTCTGGTATCGGGCTACGCCTAGCCTTGCACGCTCTTGCCAAAGGAGACAAGGTTAGAGGATTGGTCTTGCCTTCAGATGCAGTGCCGACCAGACCAGGTTATTGCTGCAGCTCGCGACGTCGCAAAACTGCCTTCATCCCTTGCTCAGGCGTCCCCTCTCGCACTTGATCCTGGCTCATCGTCCAGCGACATCAAGGCGACAGTGGCGACGGCTGTATCGATTCATCAACGCATCGATGTTCTAGTCAACATGGCGGGCTACGGTCTATCGAGCCCCGTTGAGTACCTTGAGTACGTGCATCACTATTCTATGACCGCGTGTCTCTTACTTACTTTAACTTCAGTGAGAAGGAGCTCAAGAATCAGTTCGACGTAAACGTCTTTGGCCCCATTTCCATCATACAGTTCTTACTTCCCACAATGCGCGCGCAAAAGTCCGGGCACATCCTTAATGTGTCTTCTATTGCAGGCAAGCTCACACAAAGCCGCGTCCGGTACCCTCGTTCTGACATTCTATCCCAACGCAGGCTTCGCGGGTTCCCCACCTTTTGCAGCATATAACGCTAGTAAAGTGAGCACAGCTGAGGGTTCATGATGCAGCGTCGAGGCTCATATACTGTTTAAGGCTGCACTCGACGCGTTCACAGAAACACTTGACCGCGAAGTAGAGCCATTCAACATCCGCGCTCTCTCGATCGTGCCGGGATATTTCCCAACGAACTTCCTGAGCACGGCTTTGGCCACTCGCAAGGAAGATCATGTCGGCGAATACACACTTCCGCAGCAGGGTTATGGCGTCTTCGACAAGGTCCATCAAATTCACCTAGATCAAGAGCAAATTGGGGACGCAGCGAAGGCGGCGGCGCGCATATGGGAGATCGTCGCTGGCGAAGGTTACGCGAGCGGACTTGTCCCGGAGCAGGGCGCCAAACGGGAGTGGGTGCGCGTCCCGCTCGGTCCCGATTGCGCTGCGCGCATGAGGACGAAGATCAAGGTCTTGCAGGAGTCCGTAGATGCGTACGAGCCTATCTGGAGCTCTACCGATGTGGAGAAGGAGAGACTGCAAGACTTCGCGTAACCTGTAACTTTATTGAAACACACGTGGGACTTATTTCTCACGGTTGTATTTTGTCACGCTTCCCACATAACGCCGCCGTCATCTTGCTCTCAACCATCACCCTACCGCATTGAAGCTTTCCTGACGCCTGAGTTTGTCTTCATGATTCGGGGTCCTTGTACTCATGCATTGTCATCATGTGACTGATCATACAGCACCGGCGGCCTGAGTATATACGTGCCCTACTTCGCCGCGGCACTTGCCATCCTTCGGACGTCTGATACCTACAATGCGCCATTGTCCGAACTACTTGGCGTATATGGGACCGATTACACGCCAAGAGTTATACTAGCATAGTCATGTCTTTCAAAGAGTGGCTTAGGTTCAGAGCTATGAATGATGCCGCCATGTATCGATTCGCACTCTACTCCGATAGTGCAATCGTCAAGGAGGTTGCCGAGGGTAGCTGAACCCCCCAATCTCAACATAGCACATTTTTCACCTCTCGCCATCGCGAGAACTTTAATATCCTTCTGGACATTCCTGGAAACTCTGTGTTCCATTTGGTGGGAACGGCCAAGTTGACGGACTGACGCATTTGGTCAGGATGCTCTAGAAGCTTAGATGTGAGCATGAGGTTATGAGGCTGTGGCCAGCGCCTCGCCCGACGAAACTCTTTCGGACAGCTTACAGATGGGCGGCAGAGAAGCTGTTCGTTATGCTCTTGGCCGATATGCACGCTTTCGGCTGTCAGAGCCTCGTGAAGGGTGAAACCAGATTCTTCTCATCCGCAAATAATGCTTCCATTTCTGACAGGCTGAGAAGGAGATATTTGAGTAGATACAACACGTACAGATCTCGCTGTGCCCTTTCACCCTCCCCCAGTGAAGATGCACGGCGTTGACACCCTACTCTCACCCGTCTCCACCGACTGTTTGCTCGAGGTCGTCGAGGAGGGGATCCACCGCCCATTCGAACCCTTCCTCAAGGTCGACTACCTCAAGCCTAAGCACAGGCCTGAGCCGTTGACATTGGCACCCCGTCCTGTTTTGCGGCCTACAGCATCGCCCCGCGCTCGCCTCTCGTCTAGTGTCCTTCTCATCATCTTCACACTCGTTTCTCTCGTTTTCACTGGCTCACTCTCCTTTGCTTTCTTCGGCGAACGTAACAGCGATGTCTTGGGGGACCTGCTGAAGGGCGCCGCCGCACCGCTACCCACTGGAGTAAGTGCTGCACATATCCAGGCATACGCTTCTCTGGTCTGACATGATCTGTAGATCCTGCTCCTCGGTGAAGATGTCGACGTCGACGTTGATGAACCGTCTATCACCGTCCGATGGTCCTTGATCGCTTGTGGTCCCGGTATGGTTTTGGATGGCTCAGAGGGCATACACGGTATCTCCGCATGCGGCCTTCCTAGTCGAAACATTAGCGTCTTTGTCGACGAGTGCGGTTTTTGCCATCTTCTGTCTCCGCAACTACTAACTCCGTCACTAGCGCCGAGTCACCTGCACTCGTCTTCTCCCCTTCAAACATTCCATTCCTCTCGAGCTCAGGCATGCGAAGGCAGTGAGTCATCCCAGAGTCAGACTGCGCGCTCTCATCTAACGACACATCCTCCAGTATCCAGGCGTTGTCGCAGTTTGATGCTGACTATGTGCTGGATGTCCACGAAGCCCATCTGTACCCTATGGATCGTTACTCTCTTTCAACAACCATGTTTGCGCTCGACACAGAGACATCAAGCCCCGTACCCATTGAAGCGCTGCATACCATACACGAGACGATTAGCTTCTCGGTCGTCTCATCCGATTCGAGCACGTACCACACATTATCAGATGGGTCTCGCAGGTCAAGTAGGGAGCTGCATCTCAGCGTTAGTCGACCTACCTCTGCAAGGATCTTCATCTTTTCACTATGGGCAACGAACTGGTTGCTCGCCCACGCCGCTGTGGGACTCATCCTCCTCACTATCCGCAACGAGGAGTATTATCCAGGAGATTCTCCTGCTCTGGCGGTTCTGGCCATCCTATTGGCCATACCGAGACTTCGGGAGTCGATGCCGGATGACCCAGGTTTTGACGGTGTCCTCATAGGTGATTGGCAGTTTGCTGGTGCTCATCTGCATATCGCTGACTGGACATGTCCAGATACCGTTGGCTACTTTCCTCAAATGGCTATATCCGGCATATGCGCGGTCACGCTGCTTTTCTTGGCAGCCAAAAAAGAGATGGACGGCGCAGACGGCGCACTTGGTACGGACGTCGACAACCGTCGTAGTGCACAAGCCTGAATTTGTCCGAAAATATACCCATGTACCTTGCCTTCGTTTCCCCTCTCATTGTGATACTTCATACTTCACACCACACTCTTTTCGTCCCATTCTATCCTGCATTTCATGTTGATCTGTATTGCTTTGTACTGTATATCGTCGTGATTCGGATACAACTCTAGTCCGGAGCGTGAAATGTTTCACACGGATTTACATAAACATTGCGCTCTTTGACGTGTTTGCGCCGGGGAAGGGAATTACAAGTATGATCAGACAGAGGTAAAGCTTAATGAAGGAGCGGTTCTTGTTCACCCTGACTGACTTGATGACCCTCAGCGTCAGTGGCACGCTTTCTCGTCAGAAGCGCAGACGCCCGCCGGGCAACACCAGCGAGTGAACCCCCGAACGGTGCGAACCGGCGCGCTGCGAAGACAGCAGCTGATTCGCCGAACGCACCCACTCCCATGATCAACCAGACGACGAAAAACATTGCCCAGTCTCCCACCGCCGCATACGCCGTCTTGCGATCGTCCAGTGGCCACGATACGCCAATCGTGCGGATCCATGTACCTGGGCCAAGCTGCGTGGGCTCGTGCAAGCCCGCACTGGCCACGCCCGAGAATCCGCCCTGACCTCCGTCGCAGAAGAGCGCAGCACTCCCGATTTCTGCAGCGCGGGCGCGCGTCTGCTCCCACATAGCACGCGAAACATCTGGGTGCCAGGTGCGCGCAGGGGCAAGGACTAGAGCCGGGTGCTCAGACAGTCCACTCAGCGCCCGAGGAGATACGAAGTCAAGACAGATAGAGGCGGTCAGGGTAATGTCTCTGAGCCTAGCGCCAGGTCTCCCGCCTCCATTTGGCAGTGCGGGCATGTTGATAGTGATAACTTCCGGATCTTCAGAGCCGCTCGCAAGAGGAAATGATTCCACAACTATACTTTCGTCAGTGTTGTTTTACGAAGGGGACCTCAAGCACTTACACGGCACCAAATTTCGCTTGTGATAATCCAACACAATGCCATCCGGACCTTGAACAAGGACACCGTTTCGACGCAAACCGCTGCGTTGCCCTGCATTTGGCTCTGGCTCCTCATATGAGACAGCGACGTAGCCTCCAGCTTGAATCTTGAACAGGCGCTCAAGCTTCTCCTCGCGGTCGGCTGTGCTCTCAAAGCGAACAGCGCTCTCTGGCCATAGGAGGATTTGCCGTCTGGAGCGACCGACAACCTGGACCGTTTCGGCGATATAGTCATCGAATGTCAGGGCACCTTCGGCAGAAGGCCTGGGAAGCACGCATCCAACGTCTATGGGCGTGGATGCGTCGGAGAATGGGGACACGGGCAGAGGCCGAGTAAAGAACGAAGGTATGGCAAGGATGAATATAGAGCCAGCCAGAAAAGCAACGTGTTTGGACCCATGCACGATGGCACGTTTCTTAGCAGCCTCTGGGCTCAGTATGGGGTGTTCAATAAGCAGACCGGCATGTTCGTCAAGACCAGGCTCGCTGACATCCTCCTCCTGATTCTCGTTGATAAACCACCAGCCTGCCAACTCCGCGCCGACTATCGCAAGGGCTGCAACCACCCAGTTAACTCCCCATGGCCCAAATGTAGGTCGCATCCACTCGTAAGAGTCGATGCCACTTGTGGGAGACCATGTCATCAGGTAACCGAGGGGGCTCAGGTTTGCAATGACCTGGACACCGGTACTGAACAGGGAAGGAAAAAATGTGAGACGAGCCCAAGGCAATGCAAATTTGCCGCTCCACACGTCAGCAAAGATGAGCAGGAGATGTATTCCAGTCGACACGCAAGATAATACGAATGCGGAAAGAAGGGCGCCAACTGGCGACGCCACCGCGTTGCGCGAGACGACGAACTCTCCAACGGTTTGCCCGGCAGATACAAAAAGCCAGGTCGTAGCAAGGTGGACGGCCACACGGGGACGACGTGCAATGATCTTCGTGTATAGAAGTAGACATGACAGAAGCAAGATAGTCGGGATGAATGAGGGTGTCGACGCGAGCGCGGGAATGGCGAGCGCGGTTGAAATGGCGGGAAATATGATGTTCGGATGGTCGATGAAGATCAGCTGGCGAAGTCCGTACGTCGCCATGGTGGAAGGTGGCGGTTTGCTGCAAACGCGATTTTAGGAATACAGCTTTTACAGTCATCGTGGGCGGTGAGAAAGAAGCCCTACATCATGTGCGAGCCTCGAGGCGCGTATTCGGACATCTCGCGGTCCCGTGTCTTGATCGCGAACCACCATCATGGAAGAGGAGGAGCAGGAACTTCGCAACCCATACCCATCGCCACCCTCCACTTATACAAACCATACCGCTCAGAATATCTCCCTGCTTGCTTTGCTGCGTGAGCGAATACCAGATGGCGACATTTCGGTGGAGAAACAGCGCGAAGCGCTCGATGATCAGGTAGACGTACCAGACTGGCCGCTCACGAACTTGGAGCCGCCACGCTTCGACTGGATAGTAGAAGACGGTAATTGGACAGTGTTTGGAGAGATATGGAATGTGCGTAAGCCGCGTGCGTTTTTGGACGCAAGGATGAACGTGTATACCCCGTGTTAGGTGCAAGAGCATCTACAGTCGCTTGAGGAAGCTGGTGGCCAGCAGCTATATCCCTCTGATCCCAATGCCGGTATGCTTACGTAACACTTGAACTTCATTTACTGCCGCTCATGGGCTTCTATTAATCAGACAAACGGCCTGCTCTCCTGAATGTCCTGCGTTCAAGCCTTGTCACCTATTCCTCTATGCTGGGCGCTCTTCTCCTTGCTCCGCCTTCATTAACTCAGAATCATGGCGACGAACTTCCCGAATGGCAACAGCAGGCGGACTGGCTTGGTATACTTGCCTACAATCTGATGGCTGGCGCAAACGACTACCGCAAAGCTCAGGCGAGGATAAATGTGGAAGAGATGATGACTCGGCAATTGGAGCTTAGGCGTGCAGAAACGCTGGCTATCCACGAGTACGCATCGAATGGCTTAACAGGTCTGTAAGTATACTCACAGCTCTGCAGGAAGTGTGACACCCTCGAGGCTCAGTTGGCAGAACTTCGCTCAATGGCGAAGCTCACGGCGGATGGACCAGCTCTTGATGTGACTTCGCAACGAGTTGAACACATGGTGCGCGAGCCCGTAGCCTCTTATACACTTCCTGTTTTGACAATGCAATAAGGACGTTCGTGCGCCATTACCGGAGCTGTCTCTGGATGATGTCCTTCGGTGGGCCGAGGATCTGTGAATATCCCAGTCCGATAATGCATGTTCGATCCATCAGTGTTATGTGCGACCAGACATCATCGTAGGATTATTGCCGCCATACAAAGTGTAAAATACTACAGATACTGCCCTTCAAACCCAAAAAAGACGACACAACGCGAAGCCCAGAATATTTAGGAGAGGACTGGGGAAGTCGGGGAATGGCGGGTTGATGTGCTTAGTACATAAGGTTTCCGACGGTGCTGGGGCCCCCAGCGTTTGTGTAAAGGCACGAGCCGGTGCCGACGTTCGTGACGGCGCCGCCATCGTTGGCTTGAAGCAGGCTCGGGCTGGTAGCGACGAAGGGGAAGTACAGCTCAACGTAGCTCTGCCCGTCCAACCAGGAGAACGCCTGCTTGAAGCTTGACATAAAGGTCAGCCTTGTAGACACCGGAACGATGACAGAACAGTACGCACAAAGCAGCCTGGTCAGTGGCACCACCAGCGGGGTTCGTAAGCGCGAACTCCGTGATCACGATCTGCTTGTCCGGGAAGAGCGAATGCGCCTGCTGAACATGGCTCTGGAAGTCTGCGTAGCTGGTACCATACCAGTGCTGCAAGGGGTCAGCACATGATGAAAGAGGAGATGAAGCAAGACGAAGGGGAAGGGAGGCGGTGACTCGCGGTCGATGGCGTTCAACTCGCAACAGAGTAAACGACCTCTCTCGCTCCATTGGACACCCTCCGGGTATTTCAAAATAAGAGTGACTTACAAGGTTGATATACTGCCATCAAAGTTAGTGAGTGTGAGAGCGTATGAATGGTTAGTGACGCACGTCGTAGTAGCAGTTACCGGCGCATGCGGAAATCATCTGCTGGAGCCAAGAGAGACCCTCCCCGCTCGTCGCAGACGAGGTGACCGCGGGAAGTGCCTTCTTGATGGCCAGCGGGTTGATGTTGTTGATGTACCTATGCGCCTGTCAGGAAGGATAGTTCAGGAAGCACTGAACGTGCTCACCAGGTTGCCGCAGCCGATGGGGTCATGTAAGCCGCTGAGCTGGGGAGGTCAGGCTCGTTGGCGGAGAATACGGCTGAATACACGGTGAGCGTCGCGTTTCTTCAATTAAAGCGTGAGGTGCACCCACTAGCCCATCCCTGCGCTGAGGCGCGCGCCTTGAGTTCTGACAGCGGGGAGGAAGAGCAGTCGATGCAGCCCTGCATGCCAATGAAACCAAGGCCGCCAGTGCCGCCTGTGGAGGTCGGGGGCGCGTACTGAATAGGCATCATGAGTTTGGGATGCGCTCAGTTGGAGGACGTTACTAACCGTCTCCCAGTCATAACTGTCATATACGTAAGTAAAGGAGAGCGAGACAGAGTACGCAAAGCACGTACATCGCGACGACCTCGCCATCGCCATTGTTCAGGACGCCGGGGTCGAGGGGCGCGTTGACTGAGTATACCAGTCAGCAACAGATCACTTGCAAATCAAGCACGACGTACACCAAGGCCAAGCTAGTCCGCGCTTGCCTGCCTGTGCCAGAGAGACAGACATGGCAAGAGCGACGAAGGAAGCGAGCTTAAGCATGATGAAGAGGTGAGAGCGGCTTGAGTCTTGAAGACTATATCCTTGAGTGCGGTGAAGCAAGAGGATGGGGCTCTTGGGCTCTGTGCAGTACCCTTTTATAACTCCTAGTTTCAAGGGCGCAGTGCCGTCACGAACCTGAAGTATCTTGATGGGAAAGAACGACCGCATGCTCGCAAGGACGCTGCACAAGCCTTCACATCCAGATCAATGCTATGTTGACAACAAGTCCATGACAGGCACTCAAAGAGGCACCCATGTAACGGAAGTAGACCATGCCCATGCTGTGTCTGGCGCAGCCCATCGAGCGTCGTGTGGCCTCAGCCAGCCCTGATGACTGCAGCCACCATGTGCTAGCAAACATGCCCGTTACTTTTTCTATACGCTAAAAGACCCTGTTTGATGTCAAGTAATGCTGCGCTGCGAGCTCCAGAGGGGTTCTATTCGGCAACTCGGAGGGCGCGGCGAGAACCGCAAGGCAGAAGGATGGTAACCGATAGATTCAACCTGACATGCCAGCATGCTGGCACGTTGACCTGTCTACAGTTATCCCAGCCATTCTAGAACCTGTTAAACAGTTGGAAAATGGAACACTGTCTTGATTAACATTGTGCAACGGTGATTGATTCACGGTGCGCGGGCTCGGACTCGGAGGACCAGTGCAACCAGCCTTGGCTCCGCGCGGAGTTATACACCGTATACCCCGCGCTATTTCTCAGGCCTCACCATGTACTCCCAGTACGGCTTACACGTACTTAGCCGTTTCATGTATAGGGCCACGGCAGAGAACCTGATGCTCGATTGACGGCACACGAGGTCCGCAGGACAGTAATTCAGTCGGTGCATCCGAGGCCTGCCGAGATCAGTGTTGCGCATGACGATATCAAAAATGGTGTCAAGTACCCGTACATTTCCCCTGAGCTACAAGTTTGAGCATCCAACCTCTATGCAGAATATAGTGGCTGGAATGAACGAGATGGGGGCGTGAAGCAAGAGTACGCGTCGGACTTGCAGGGCCGGCGGCCCGGCGTTACACAGACGCGTCCAGTCACGGCCGTCACACCGCGCTCTCCACCCTTAACAGTTATTAAGTTAACATCGTCGACGAGCAAAAATAGCATTAACATAGCGTACGGATGACAGGGTATCATGTGTGTACCGAGAGATCGTGCATATTATATGACAATTATGTAGATGTAAAAACGTCAGAGCGAACAAAGAGCCGCAGGATCAGGATGATCGCGGTGGGCTGCCGGCTTCCGAGCCAGGCTCCGAGCGCGCATCCCATGGGTCGTCGTCCGCGAGCAACGTCTGCTTTGACTTGTCGCCCGTCCCACGCGCCACAGCATCCTTTAGCCGAGCCTGCAAACCTTGCCCCGTCGCAGTCCCCCCGTCCTTCTTTGAGCCCTCGCCTGCAACCTGTCGACCGAGATCTTCAACAGTCGCTTCACCATGCATCTGCGCACGTCGACTCTCGCTAGCCTCCGCATCATCCTCGCCGACGTTTTCTTCCCGCACAAGAGGTGCCTGGCCTTCAACCTCGCGCGCGAGCAAATCAGCGGCACCGAGGTAAAAGGTCGCCGCTTTGAACTTGATCGCCTTCCCGCGAAGTTCGGCCCATTTAAAGCGCGCTGGATTGATCCAGCCGACGAGGTCCAGATGGTTCACGTCCGTGAGCGTGCCGAGGTAGGTGCCCCACTTGGCCGATTCGACGGAGACGAGGCCGTCGTTCGGGCCTTCCTTCTCCAGTACAACTCCGTGTGATAACCTGCGTAAACACAGTCTTAGCAAGCGAGCAATGTAGAACGTCACGTGTGTACGCACTTCCAAGTATCAATCAGTCCCGGCTCGTACATAGCGCCCCAGCTGAAGTATCGCACGCCAGGTTGATCAGGCGTTTCCTCGTTGAACTTCTTCATTGCCTCAAGCGTCAACGATGTGAACGCTCCACCGTCGCCCCCTCCAATCGGCAACATGTCAAGGAAGTTCACAAAGCTGGGAAGCCGTTCATGACCCAGATAGGCCAGGAATTGATCTGCGAAAGCGGATCCGCGGTGTGGCGTAGCGATCGTGGTGACGCTTAGCACGGAGAAGGTGTGATTCTTGAGGCGCGAAGTCAGGCAGCGGCAGTCTAATCCTCCCATACTGTGACCTATCAAATGCACCGAGCGGTTGGGGTATACCTCCTCGATGCGTGCTTCGAGCACGGCGGCGCGGTCGGCAGGTGAAGACGTAGCGGGTACGCGCGTGATAAGGACTTCACATCCGTTTGCTTCGAGTACCTCCTTGACACCCCTCCAATGATCGAACTCTACACCGACGACTGCCACGGTATCGAAGCCAAGCAATCCATGACAGAATACGATGGGATTGTGCGGCGCGAGGTCTGTCGATATAGATGAATAGGGAAGGCAACAATTCAGAAATGGAACGCACATTTCCGCTTTATACGCTCGTGCTCTTCACTAACGGTTTCGCCTCGATCGTTCTCATCGAGTAGCTCATCCACATTCTCCTTATTCTCGCTCTGTGACCACCACCAAGACGGCGTGAAACTTGTTGAAAAAGATCGAGCATCTTTCGGAGAGCGTGTCGGAGAGCGCTTTAGGCTATTCGCCCGGTGCGCGCTGTTGGACTGCAGGGAGCGCAGGGTTTCGAGAGACGTATGTTGTGGTGGGGAATATGATGGAGACATAGTTCCACGAGTCAGATCTTCAGAGCCATATGTGAGTGAAGCAGTCGGTAGAGTCGTATGCGTGAGTCCACGCAGATAAGATGGAGGGTATGCAATCGAGTGCTGGCCACTACGGTGCGCATTCGGAAATAATGATGTCGGAGGATGACCATGATGAGCCGCTTGGGGTAGCTGCGGTAGATCTGAGCTTAGTGCATCCTGCAGAGACAAGAGCGGGGAGGGTGTGCGCGATATATCGGGCGTATTGCTGCTATGTGGCGTATTCGGAAATGATCTCTGTGACGGCGGTGCAGTGGCAGGAGTACTTGTACTCTCCGTCTTGAACCAGCGCAAGATCGGATTGGAAGGTCTATCTGGCGAAGGCTGCGTCGGTGGTGGTGGGGAAGGCATGCTGAGTGGCAACTGAAGCGAAGAAGGGCGGGCTTTGAGCTTGCGCGCTCGCACTGATGCCTCGGCTTGGACGGCAGGTCTGGGCGAAGGGCGCATTCCAAAGCTCGAACCCTCTGTCGGCTGGTGACGGTGTGCAGAGGAAGAAGTCGTGGAGTCCATCGCAAGCCGCCATCCGCGCCCGAGCTTGTTCAAGTTCGGAGTGCTCTGATGAGCCGCGCCCAGCGTCAGAGCGCGGCGTCAACGCGGCGTGGCACTTTCGCATCATCCCGACCGCCGGGACAACATGGTCTTAATTTCACAGAGCTTTGCGTCTCACATCTTAGCCTTTACCTCCACGTCAATCATGTCAAGGAAGACTCGAGCCGGCGACACGTTTATACTTCTATCTGGCATGCATGACAAGACTACCAAATGTGCGATCTTGAGCCACCGACTTAGTGGCGTCATGGCTGACGGCCCCACTTTTTCGATGCGCCGTCTCTGGAAACGTCGCATCTCTCGCCCTCTTCTCTCTCAACTCTCTTATCCACCATGGCCAGCGCTCTCTCACTGTCCGCAGAGAAAGAGTTCAGGGCGACTCATCGTAGCTCATCCTCGACATTCCCGCAAGAGTGGGCCCCCATCCTCGGCGCTAACTCAGAAGCCGACCTTGCGCAGCCTCCGGCTCATGTACTGAAGAACGTCGCGCGTCTGTATAATCGCACTGTCGACAAGTACTCATCCGAGTGCGACAATTACACCAAGCTACTCACCCAACGCAAACTCTTTGACAGTGCCAACCGCAGAGGAGAAGTACCTACAGAGGTGGCGGTTGTACTCCCTGGATTCCAAAGAGACTTCCTGCTGTCTGCGCCCGTCGACGACGGCATCGCCAAGCGCTACGGAGAGTACGAGAACGCCCTAGAAGCCGCACGCGCTGCTGCGACAGACTATCTGCACTCAGTCTACGAGACTCGTCTTTCCCAGTCAGACACGACGCTCTACCGTGATTTCTCGGCTCTGCCGATAGAGTTTGCTGCGGAGGCGCTCACGGTTATCACCTCGCTGAAAGGATCCAAGGCGGAGGACAGTCCGCGTTGGGAAGAGTGGCTGAGTCTCGTTGAGCAAACCCTGCGGAGGAAGCTGGAGAACTTGCGGGCAGAGGCTGTCAATAGCCTGGGGAATTCCCATCCGCCCGCACTCTCGAGTCCACTTTGTAAGCCCGTAGTGTTTGCCATGGACGAATAACGACTTACTCTCTCACATTTTTCTAGCTGTGAAGGGCAAGGAGACATGAAGTGCATATATAGTACCCCTTCTTGACTTCCGTCGCCGAATTTCGAATGCTTCACGTCTCCCTGGAGTACGGTTTGCCTGCCTGTACCCGATACCTCTCCTGTTCTGAACACAATCATCTCTGCCCGTGTATCATACCACATTGCGACTTGTATTCTTGCGCTCATGCATGTACCGATAGACTGATCTTCTTGTAGACATTGAACGTCAATCCTGTACTGTACGCCTAAAGGCCTTGAAAATTGGTGTGAGTATAAAATTATAAATGTCTTGAATCCTGCGCGGATATCAGAATATGCATGTACTGAAGGCCTAGGTGACGTTTGTTTTATCTCATGTAAGTAGTATATACATCGTCACTCTGATTGAGGTATCAGTGTGATATATTGAAGACAATGACAGGAAGCATGCGCGATTCTGTTAGGTATAGCGTCTAGAAACCGCCAGGCCAAGGGACGGTATTCGAGTCTCCTATGGACTACTACACTGGTAACCTGGATTCAGTGCCTACATGCGCATGAGCGCGGACATCATGTTCGCGAGTTCAGCTGGGTTTCCAATCTGCATGATAGACCGCATCATGTCCTCCTCAGACCCGAAATCCATGAAGCGGGCCTCGGGAGGTGAACCCAAAGTGGAAGGCGTCCGGTCGCGTGGACGCTTCCCGGAAGCGATGTCTGCCATTGCATCAAGCTCGTCCGCACGCTTCTTGTAGCCCTTCTTACGGTTGATCTGAGCGACGCGACGAAGGAGTTCGGCATAGCGCGGTAAACATTGTAGGCCGGTCGCTTCGTATGCGGCCAGGATCTCCTCGGCGTGCTTGACGCCCTGAGATGTTTTAGGAAGTAAGTTCTCTGCCGCAGCCTTACGCTCCTTGTCAGACACTTCAGGATTCATGCACGCCGGACAGGTGCAAGTGAATCTGTACGGCTTCAACGCATTCTGGCGTTCAGCAGCGGGGATCTTGACAGCGCAATAGGCGACCGTGATCTCCTCTCCCTTCGAAATGGGGCGGAGGGCGTTGATCTCCATCGAGAACGATGGCATATCGAAGGAGAAAGCGGCGTTGGGCGAGCAGCTGTCATGCATTGTCAAGGCGGCGCATGAGCCCGTGTGTGTAGAAAACGCACCTGTGATTGATCCTCGAAGCATTCGCGCCTACGCCCGAATACTCGCGGGCCTTGATCTCCTTGCCATCATCGAATCCACTGGGATCTTTGACTCCGAGCTTAAAGCCATTCGTGCGCCAGATTCCGGTAAGTGGACCCGCGCCACCCGTATCGTGGCTGTTGTGCAGCGATTTATATGCCTCCAGATCCTTAGGTGTCAGGCGGGAGCAGATGTACTCCATGGTGTTTTCGAGATCAACGTATGCCTAGTGCGATGTATCAATATATGTATATGTGAAAGATTAAGGTTGTCGCATACCCCTCTCAACGCTTCCTCCTCGGTCATGTCTTTCCAGTAGCGGACAGGGTTCCACATCATCTTCACAAGCAGCGGCCGCTCTGCAAGAATCAAGTCGCCCGCCTTGATATCCTCTGTGGCGAGTACACCGAGCCCGCGACCCTGTACCTGGCGCACTTCATAAACCATCTTCGGCGGGTGCAAGATTGGTGATGGAAAGCCAGGCGTTGACATAACCATCCGCTTGAACCAGCCCGTGCACATGCATTCCGCTTTTCCGTCGCGAGCGAGCGCCATCGTCACAGGCTGCGGTAAGGTCGTGACTATGGGCTCATCCTGCTTATAATCGATCTTGTCGTAGTCCCATTCTTGCGCCTGGCCAGGTGCAAATGCAGACACATAACCTTCGGGCTTAGCGTTGGGTTCTGGACGATGTGTTTGGAAGATGCCGATGTCGGGTGTCAGATGTACGCACGATAAGTCGTGTTCTGCAGAACGTTCGGGTGAAGCATCGGGGGTGCTTGAAGAGTGGAAGGCGGCATGGCGGTTGCTCTGTAGAAGCGAACACGAGGAGATACGAGCGTCAGTGGCCTTTATAGGATGTCAGACTGTTCGCGGCCAACCACAAGGCGCAGCGAAGCAAGTCCCAAACCATATTTGGACGAACCACATGAGAACTTCGTCCCACGTCGAAACCGTCTTTGGCGGCAGTGTCCTTTCCATGCACAATCGAAAACGGCCAAATCCAATCGTACTGAGAGATGCCCCGCCTTGTGGCACGCATGTTTCTGTCTACACCCGACAGCGAGCAAGGAAGTGGACAAAGAGGGGCGGCGCGTTACCGCTGTGCGGTCGGCCTGCTTCAGCCTGCTTCCCGTCACCTGCGCTTGCAGCGCACCGACTTCGAGTATCGAATGGACGTGGATTTATCTCTGAGGCCTTTGAGAACGCCGGCTGGTCTCTCGTAGAGCAAACTGGTCGTAGATCAGTCGTGCTTGATGGGAGATGACGATGACGGTATGCGGCAAGTCGTTCGTACGCGACGCGTCGACTTCAGACTCAGACCCGGACGGCGACGAGCTCGTATGCAGTATTGATTTCCTTCATACACAATCTAACGTTGAACCGCTCAACAGACATGAGGACGATGATACATCAATAGAAGTCTCTATACTACATGCGCACATGATCGGTTAAGAAGCACAAGCCCTTCGTGAGTCTACCCATTCGCCACCCATCGTCCCTAGCCCCGGATATTCATAGTCTCCATAAACTGCTGCATCAGCCCTTCGCGCGCGCTCGGGGGCGCCTGCCCTATGATGAACTTCATCATGTCCACTGGAGAAGTCATTATGTGTGTTTCCATGGGCGGAAGCGAGTCGGGAGTATCCTCGTCAGGGTTACGTCCATCCTGCGCGGTGGTGACTCTGTTTGCGAGTGTCTCGAGCGCATCCGCGCGCTCCTTGCTGCCTTTCTTTTTGTGAAGCTTCGCCACACGCCTCAAGAGTTCGGGATAGCGCGGGTGGGACTGTAATCCCGTCGCCTCGTACGCGGCGAGGACCGTCTCTGCATGCTCGACACCTTGCGATGATTTAGGCAGGAGACTAGTGATAGCGCGCTTGCGCTCCTGGTCCGACGTAGCCGGGTTCTTGCAAGCGGGACAGAGGCACGTGAATCCGTAGGGCTTGAGCGAGGTCTGGCGATTCGCGGCTGTGGCGCTCAGAGTAGCGTAGGTCACAGTGATCTCCTCTCCCTTCGCAATGGGGCGAACGGCGTGAATCTCCATTGAGAATGATGGCAGATTGAAGCTATGCGCGGCATTCGGGGAGCAACTAAGGTGCACGGTCAATAAAATTAGGCGCAGAACTGGGGCAGCACAACACGCACCTATGATTGAATCTCGAAGATATCGCACCTGTAGTTGAGTAACGGCCCTTGCCTTGCTTCACGATCCCAGCCGGCGCCTTGGGGTCTGCCACTCCGACATCAAAACCGTTTGTGCGCCCGATGCCGCTTAGAGGTCCCGAGCCATCCGTCTTGTGGCTGTTATATAGCGATGTATACTGCTTCAGTCCCTCAGGCGACATGCGCGAGCAGATCAGCTCCAGGCTTTTCTCCATGTCCACGTACATCTGATACGCGCAGATTAGCCCAAGACGCTTGTAAACGCAATCAAACCGTAACGTACGCCTCTCAGCTGTTGCTCCGTGCTCAGATTCTTTGCACCGCTGCCTATACTCCAGATCGGCTTCACGATAAGCGGCCGCTCCGCGACAATCAAGTCTCCTGCACCGATATCTTCCGTAGCGAATACGGCGAGCCCACGGCCCTTCGCCTCGCGCACTTCGTAAGTGACATTTGGGGGATGTACAATTGGCGACGGGAACCCTGGCGTCGAAAGGACCTTGCGCTTGAACCAGCCGGTACACATAACCTCCGCACGCCCGTCACGCGCGAGCTCCTCGGTCTCGGGTTGCGGGAATGTCGTGACGCAGTACTCGTTGTCACTGTAGTCAATCTTCCTGCTATCGGTGTCGCGCGACTGGAGCTGAAACGAGGACTGGTAGTTCTCGGGTGCGTCGGGTTCTGGACGGCGAGATGGATTCAGCCGGTGGCGTTAGTGAGAAAGGGAGTTTAGGGTACGCACGATATGTAGTGTTCTGAATCGCTGGGTTCTGAAAGATATTCAAAGGTGCTGTCGATGATTCAGGGGTGGTGGCAGACGGCATATCGAAGTGGTGTGTCGTAACGGCAGTGCCAGCGGTGGAAATGAGAAGCAGAAGAGGGAATACAAAGGAGCCGCACTCGGGAATCCTTTATATATAAAACGACGGATGTTCGCCCGCAGACGTCCAGAAGTGAGGCCGGCGCAGCACGTAAACCACTTCAGGATGGCCTTTCCGCATATCGTCCAGAACAACAAGGCTGAGTTCACATCTGAGTTAAGATTCGATCGATCATGGCCCCCTTTTCTCAGGCGAAGACAAGAGGCGGAAGGCTTTTGTATGAGGACAATCGCGTCGTGGTCTGAACCATCCTTTGCCGCAATCGGAAACAAGGCAGTGTGAACGAAGTCGCTGTTGACTTGGCGTTGGCCAGCGGCATACCCCGTGTTCTCCCTTCCTAAGTAAATAGTGCGCACGAACGTTTTAAGGAGCTTCGACATCGAACCATCAGTCGAGCGCATGCGTCTCTGGCCGGTACTGTAGTTGTAAGAGATCGGTGGCTCGCGTGGCATGTCGCACAGATGATCATGGTGGTCTGTGGCAACATCCCCGACGCGCGGCGGCGACATCGACAGGCTTGACTCGCGGAGACTGTATCCAACTCATAACGAGGCGCACACAAGACACGAATCACCCAAGGCCTGTTGGAAGTGCGATCGGTACACTCGCAAAGGCTATCATATTGCGTACAGAAACCAACATGGAAGAAAACATTGGCGTCATCGCCGTCCACTCAACTTTGCCCTAGCCTATTCCCGGACCGCCATCTTCTGCATGAGGTCCTGTAGCATACTTATACGCTCGTTAGTGTTAGTGCGCGCCATGATGGACTGCAGTGCGGCCTCCGAGGACGTGGTGTCGGACATGCGCTCCCCAACAGGCCTACGCCCTTGCTGCGCAGTGGTCACTCTGTCCGCAAGGACTTCCAGTGCATCCGCGCGCTCCTTGCTGCCTTTCTTCTGGTGAATCTTCGCTACACGCCTCAGGAGTTCAAGATAGCGCGGGTGGCTCTGCAGGCCGGTCTCCTCGAACGCAGCAAGAGAGGCATTGGCGTTCTCGACGCCTTGCGACGTCTTGGGCAACAGGCTGGAGAAAGCACGCTTTCGCTCCGTATCCGATGTTGCGGGACTAGTGCATGCAGCGCAGACGCAGGCAAAGCCGTATGGCCTGAGAGCGGCCTGGCGTATTACCGCGTCATCTTCGACATTGACATACGCCACGGTGATCTCTTCTCCCATTGCAATCGAGCGGACGGCGTGAATCTCCATAGTGAAGGACGGCATGTTGAACGTGAAAGTGGCGTTGGGCGAGCAGCTGAGGCTTAGGATAAGCAGACGAGTAGGCAAACTTCACGCAATACATAACACACCTATGGTTGAATCTTGAACATGTTGCACCCACGCACGAGTAACGACCGTAGCCAGGCCGAACTCCTTCTTGGTACGCCAAAGGATCTTCTACCCCGACATCAAGGCCGTTCGTGCGCCAGATTCCGGTGAGCGGTCCCGAGCCGTCCGTCTTGTAGCTATTGTAAAGAGAGTGGTATGTCTTCAAGGTCTGGGGCGACATGCGCGCACATATAGTTTCCAAAGTCTGTTCCCAATCCGTTAAAAGCTAAGTAAATAAGCCAATGAGCTTCTGCTTCAGGTAAGATGCGGCCACGTACGCCTCTCAGCTCCTGCTCCGCTCCCAGGTATTCATCGTCAGGGGTGACCGGAATCCAAGCCATCCTCACGAGAAGCGGCCGTTCCGCGAGAAGCAAGTCACCCGCTGCGATATCTTCCGTAGCAAACACCCCAAGCCCACGACCCTGTGCCTTGCGCACTTCGTACTTAACCTTAGGCGCATGTACAATCCGCGATGGAAAGCCGGCTGTCGACAGGACTTTGCGCTTGAACCAACCCGTGCACATTCACTCTGCACACCCATCGCGTTCGATCTCTTCCGTCAGGGGCTGCGGGAGCGTAGTGATGACTGCTTCATAGTCCTCATAATCAATCTTCATGGGATGGCGATCACCCTGTTGGACTGGATACGAGGGATGGTAGCCCTGAGGCACGTCGGATTCTAGATGCAAGAGCAGTTGAGTCTGTGGGGCCGGTAAGCGAAGGCCTGAGGTACGCACGGTATGTGGTATTCTTTAAAAGACCCAACGGCAACGGCATATCGAGCTGAATCTACAAAGACCGCGGTGGCGAGGGGAGTGGCGGCGTATCCAGAAGCAATCCTTGTGAACTTCTCATATATGAGAGCGAGTGTTCTCCGTAGACAACCAGAAGAACCGACGGCGCAGCCCGCAAGCCGTTTCGAGTAATATTTTGGGATCATGTCCCCACCCACCGAAGGCTTTGTGCACATACGAGTCAGACGTCACAGTGTTTTTCCCATGCACGAACAGATCGACCAGAACCGATGCATTGAGAAGACGTTTCCGCCGAGGTGCCGACTAGTAATGGGTATGTTGACCCCTGGCAATGATTGCATTTACAAGAAAGAAGAGCTTCGCTGTGTGAACAAAGCCGTATACGACCGCGTGTCAGTGTTAGCCGGCAGCAACATCAGATACAGCTGGTCTCGGTTTCCTCTAAGCAAGCACCCTCTATCCGAGGCTAGGCTGCCCTGTAGTTGATACTGGTGCGCTAAGATCTCCAACAGTCGGATTCAAGGGACGAGTGTCCCCGGACGCTGAGGTGATCCACTCTGCAGGGGTTTGGCGCCCTACTGAATTGCGAAGGTTCGCAGAAACCTCACCCTTGCACCCCTGCGTTCGGAGTCCGTCAGTCCTCAACTCGGCTCATGTATACACGCAAACAGACACGCCTCAAGTGACAAGGCCAAACATAATAAGGTTACATGACGGTCAGTAGTTCATGCGGAACATGAACTGGAAGCTATATTGTTTGGTGTCCGGATCCCAGTGTGACCAGTTCCAGTACCCTGCATCGTCAGACTCGTCTTCAATCTCCCGAGCTGGGATGCGGAAAGCAATTGTCTCGTAAGGCTCTGCAGCAACCTAGGTTATAGAGTTAGATTTTGGATCTAAATGGTGAAAAGGAGGAACACACAATTAGGTACTGGTATGCCTTATTCGGTGGCTCGCGCTTCTGCTCCCAAGCACTCATGAATCGTCTCCTCGGTACGACATCCGCTTTAATCTGTGGCAGATGTACTTGGACCATCATGCCCTCCTTGCCGGTGTCGCGGTCGCGCACCTTCGTCACACGGTAACCGGGACGGCCAATCTTGAGGAAGACCTTGCGCTGCACATTGGATTGTGTAGGCGCAACCTGTAACTGAGAGTCCTTCATGTCCTTCGCGGCACGGCGCGCGAGGTTCGTTTGATGCTTCTTGCCCTGCGTGTGCGCGAGGTAGGAGCCCTCATTGGTGTGCAGCGTTAGGCATAGCTTGCACTCGAGCGAGCCGAGATGGTTGCGGAGAATATACGGGTCCTAGTCGACCGTTAGATCGAATATTTTATTCGGCACTTCAGTGGAACGCACCTTGGCAAGGTCGATAGTCTCGAGTGCAAGCTTCCTCAAGCGCTCCCTACGGTCTACATTGCTCTCTGACGCACCAGCGACACCACCTCCACCAAATTTTGAGCCGACACGGTTTTGGTAATCTGGTAGCGTATTAGTACGAAAAGCTATGACATTGTAGCAAGTCAACGCACCCATTTCAGATAAGCTAAGAGAGGGATGGTGACCGTAAAGGTGGAAGGCACGACGCGCGCCCAAACGCGCCTCACACGCGCTCGCGTGGCCGCGACGCGATCGAGATCCGCTGAAATTTCGTTTGCAGGCTCTAGTCTTCGAACCTCCCTTGCAACCTACACTCACCTCGGCCTTTGCCAACCCAACATCCATACAAGAGCGAGCTTAACTGTCTCTGCTCTCTGACTCGCCTATAAAACTATAATGGCAGTCGGTAAAAAGCGCCAACTCGAGGATTCTGCGTCCGCGCCGAAGCCCAAGAAGACTAAAGTCGCGTCTGGCGACCAGGAGAAGAGGGAGAAAAAGGCGCACGCAGACAAGCCTGTCGAGGCCGCAACCAAGGCCGCCGTCAATGCTGCTGTCGCCGCTCCGGAGGAGGTTGACTTTCCGCGAGGAGGCGGGAGCGCGCTCACTCCGTTCGAGATCAAGTCAACTCGCGTCGAGGCCGTTAAAGAGGCTAACGAAGAGCTGTTCAAGGCATGTATGCGGGTTATGCTCCTATTATCTAATCTGACTATGGTATAGGAGAACCAGGCGCAGCAAAAACAAAAGAAGCAAAGGAGAAAGTCGGACGTGAAGGGCAAGGGAAAGAGCAAGGCGGACGACGGGGAGGAGGCGAGCGCAATACGGGTTGAACACTTGAACTACAAGGTGTGTACCTGCGCTAAAGTGAACTCTACATTACTTCAACTTTACATACAGCGTGTCTCTGCAGGCATGAAGATTCTCGCTCAGGTCGTCGCCGTCCAGCCTCTTGCGCTTCTGGTCTCCTTGCCGAACCA
The DNA here is from genome assembly GCA_001632445.1 of Peniophora sp. CONT. Lineage (NCBI taxonomy): Eukaryota > Fungi > Basidiomycota > Agaricomycetes > Russulales > Peniophoraceae > Peniophora > Peniophora sp. CONT. The sequence continues at coordinate 249,818 of KV424476.1, forward strand.
GCTCTCCGGCCACATACCTATCACAAACATATCACCAGAGCTGACACAAGCTCTTGAAAAGATGGATGTGGATAGCTCTGCGGAGGAGGAGGACGAAGATGAGGAGGAGAAGGCGTCCGGCGCACCAGAGCTCAGTGAGCTCTTCACTCCCGGTCAATATGTGCGCTGCATCGTCACGGCGGTACATGCTGCCGGTACGACGAATGTGGGCTTGATTGGGAAGAGCAAAGACGCAACGGAGAAAGCGAGCCGGCGCGTCGAACTCAGCTTAAATCCGGAGCAAGTCAACGAAGGTGTTGCCAAAGCGGACTTGAAGCCGGGCTTTGTACGTCTACCTGCATATGAGCTGCGTTATACTGTTACTTACGCGACTTCAGGCGTTATCAGCTTCTGTGCAGAGCGTGGAGGATCACGGCTATATCCTCAACCTGGGTGTGGCAAAGGTCGCAGGTTTCTTGTCCTTCAAGGATGCGAAGAAGCGGTTCGGCGAGGACAAACTTCGCGTCGGACGGGTTATCGACGTCGTTGCCTCAAAACTGTCGAGCAACGGGCGTACATGTAACGTTAATGTTGCGGAATCAGCGGTAAAGGAGACATCGGTACGTATAACGCGGCTATATGCGCTCGAATACGTCCTCAATCGTTTTGCTCCCAGATCAATGAGGTCTCCGCCGTCGGCTCTATCCTCCCTGGAGAGCTTGTGCAATGTCTCGTCACTGTGATCTCCGAAGTCGGTCTCGTCGTTCAGATTCTCGGCTTCTTCGAAGGGACTCTCGACGAGTTCCATTTGCCTCCCGGCGACCCAGAAGATAACTTCAAGCTCGGTCAGAAACTGAAGGCACGAGTCTTGTACGACGTTGCTGGTGCTTCACCGCCTCGGTTTGCGTTGTCATTGGCGGAACATGTCTTGCAGCTTGCACCGAAGCGGCTGTCTGAGGATGACGAGGAGACCGAGTCGACGCTCCAGGAGGCGTATCCGATTGGTACGACGCTGGAAGGCGTGACGGTTACCAAGGTGGAGACGGAGCGTGGCCTGCTCGTAGACGTACGGGACGGTCTTCAAGGCTTTGTGCACGTAAGCAATCCAGTTCTGGAATGGTACGTTCGCTAACATCTACCTCAGATATCGCACGTATCTGATGAGCATGTCGTCTCTCTGCCCTCCAACTCCGGAGCGTGGAAGATAGGTTCCTCACAACGAGCACGTGTAATAGGGTACTATCCTCTCGATGGGTTACTGCAGCTGTCCTTCCGACCTTCCGTACTTGAGCAGAAGTTCTTGCAGGTCGGAGACGTACAGCCAGGCGAACTTGTCAAGGGTACCATCAAGCAGTTGACGGATAAGGCGCTTTTCGTGTCCATCTCTGGCAACGTAGACGCCGTGGTGTTCCCGAATCACTACGCCGATATCACGTTGAAACAGCCTCAGCGGAGGTTCAAGCCTGGAGCGTCAATTAAGTGCAGAGTACGCTCGTCAAGTTCTTTCTCTGAAACTCTTGCTGATACATTCTAGGTGCTTGTCGTCGACCCCGAACGCAAGCGTATCGCACTGACTGCGAAGAAGACGCTCGTCGAGTCAGAGCTCCCTATCATCACGGCCTTCGAGGACGCGAAAGTCGGAATGGTGACGCACGCCACTATTTTCCGCGTCACGGACAAGCGTCTGCAGATCGAGTTCTTCAACAACGTCAAGGGTGCCATACCTGCGAAGGAGGCTGTGTATGTACATTTTCTACCTTCACACTTGCATGCGCTAACTTGCAATTCTATAGCGAGGTCGGCGAGCTTGCATCTGCATACACCGCTGGCAAGCCTGTGCGCGTACGCATCGTCTCTATCAATACTGAGGCACGCTTCATCACCGCGAGCATCCTCAAAGCGAGCGCCGCACACGAGCCCGAGGCCATCCCAGACATCAGCGGCGTCGAGATCGGCAGCGAAGTCTCCGGTTCCATCAAGGAGGTTCATAAGGAGAACATCGTTTGCACGCTACAGCCGTCCGGTATCCGCGCTCTCCTCTCGCTGAAGAACCTCGCGAACGCAAGGAAGGTGCCTGTGGCGCAACTACGCGGCACTCTCAAAGCAGGCGATGAACTATCTGGTTTACTCGTCGTGGCGCGCGAGCCGGAGAAGGGCTTTGTGATTGTTGCGAGCAAGCCGCGAGGGAAGCCGGTGCTTGAGCAAGACTCGCCGCTCACGTTGGATACGGTGCAGGTTGGGCAGCTCGTCGCTGGTCGTGTTGTGCGCCAGGCGCGCGGCGGCACTCTGCTCAAGATTACAGGTAGCATCACTGGTACCCTGCACCCGACAGACTCAGCGGACGATTACGAGGCCGGTACATCGTTCCCGAATACGGATACGATCGTGCGCGGTGCTGTCATTGAGGTCAATCGCACACATAGGCAACTCACGTTATCATCACGCCTGTCGCGCATGCAGCCGGATGAAGAGCATGAAGTCATCGACCCGGAGATCAAGGGTATCGACGATTTGAAGGTCGGCAAGACCGTTCGCGGCTTCGTCAAGAGCGTTGCGGAGCACGGACTCTTCGTGTCTATTGGGAGGAATCTGGATGCGCGCGTACAAATCAAGGAGCTCTTTGACGAGGTAAGACATCTACATATCTAACTAGAATGCCCCGCTGACATCGTTGCTCAGTACGTCAAAGACTGGAAGCCTCGCTTCCAGGTCCAGCAGCTCGTCAAGGGTCGCGTTCTGAGCGTCGACCCGGCGCGTAAGACGGTCGAGCTCACGTTCCGCTCCGGCGATATGTCCAAGCTCAAGTCGTCAAACTCACTCTCTGCGTTCACCGAAGGCCAGAAGATTGAAGGGCGCATCAAGAAGATCGAGGACTACGGCTTATTCATCGAGATTCATGGCTCCAAGATCTCAGGGTTGTGCCACAAGTCTGAGGTATGTTACGCTTGACGCTTTCGCTTGCATATCTGACAAAGAGTCGGTAGCTGTCGGACAACAAGGAGGCCGATACGACGCTTGCGCTTCGTAGTTTCCGCGCGGACGATACGGTTAAGGCCGTCATCAAGTCCATCGATCTCGAGAAGAAGCGCATCAGCTTCAGCCTCAAGCCGTCGAACTTCTCAGCAGAGGACTTCGAGTTTGACGAAGAGCCGGACGCTCAGCCTCTTGGTGTCGTGGAGGATGTAGAGATGGCCGAGGAGGAGTCCAGCTCTGATGAGGAAGATGGTGCCGACGAGGAAGACGAGGACGAGCAGGAAGACGACTCGGATGAGGATGAAGAGGAAGTTGTAGCGCATGCGTCAGGCTCGGATGAGGATTCGGATGAAGACGAAGCGATGGCCGTTGACCTCGATACGATTACGTCAGCACCTGCTCCTATCGCCAGTACATCAACGTCTTCGCGTACCGCCGCCGCGCCTTCTCTACAGCTAAAGCGCGGTTTCCAGTGGAACGAAGGCGACATCGGCGCAGACGATGAAGGTTCGGACGCGTCGTCTGACAGCGACGACGAGGACGCCGGCGGCAAGAAGAAGCGCAAGAAGAAGAAAGAGATCGAGCTTGACTTGACGGCGGACCTGCAGACCAAGACGCCCGACTCAAACGCGGATTTCGAGCGTGTACTACTCGGGTCGCCGAATAGCTCGTACCTCTGGATCCAATATATGTCCTTCCTGTTACAACTCGGCGATGCGGACAAAGCGCGTGAGGTCGGCCGTCGCGCGGTGCAGACTATCAGCTTCCGCGAGGAGCAGGAGCGCTTGAATGTTTGGATTGCGCTGCTTAACCTCGAGAACGTATATGGTTCGGAGGAGAGCCTGGACGCGGTGTTCAAGGACGCGGCAAGGCATTGTGACTCGAAGACGATCCACCTACGCATGGCGACTATCTTTGAGCAATCGGAGAAGTTCGAAGTGCGTTCATGGACGTTAACGTATCTGTTTCTTGTACTGATTTATCTTCTCGCAGGCGGCTGAGGAGCAATTTAAGAAGACGGCCAAGAAGTTCGGGCAGAGCTCGAAGGTCTGGACGCTCTTCGCCGAGTTCTACCTGAAGCGTGGTGACGTTGAGAGTGCACGTAAACTCATTCCGCGTAGCTTGCAGAGCCTTGAGAAGCGCAAACGTACGTGTATGTCTGCTCTCTTCCCCGTTACATTTACGAACTGGACGTATAGACCTTAAGACCATATCCCGGTTCGCTCAGCTCGAGTACAAGATCGGCGACCCGGAGCGTGGGAAGACCATCTTTGAGGGCATCGTCGACTCGCATTCCAAGCGCTGGGATCTGTGGTCCATCTACATGGACATGGAGGCTGGCCAGCAGGATATTCAGAGCTTGCGTGGATTATTCAATCGAGTGCTTGCGCTGAAGATGACAAGCCATAAGGCGAAGTGAGTGCTCTGCCTATCGCAAACGCGATCTTTAGGCTTACCGTCTTTGCAGGTCTTTCTTCAAGAAGTGGCTCGAACTTGAGAGGCGTCTTGGTGACGATGATGGTGCTGAGGCTGTCAAAGCCAAAGCGATTGAATGGACACAACGCGCCGCGAACGGGGCGGCCGGTGATGTATAATCTCCCTTGCGGACACGTTTGCTTGGCATATCTTCATGTTCAACTCTTGTACTATCTGCCATTTCGTGTGGTTCTCCTTTCAACTTGATTTTGGCGGGTGTCACAGATCCGTACGCGTTGAGAAGGGACACGTCTGATGCCTTGACTGATATATGGTGAATCAAACCAGGGCGATAGACCGTGGCGAAAAGCAATGATGCAATACCACATGAATCCACAAATTAGCACGCCCATTACATTTCGCAACTAAAAGCGCTGAGCCCAGTACTTCGATGGCCATCGTGAAGACGCGAAAACAACTCACTGGGTGTAACCCAAGGAGCTCGTGGCGGCGCCGTTGTGCAAGCTGAAGTCTTTTAAAGTGTTGGTACTTACTTCACTAAATCGTTGATATGCAGATTTATGAGGGAATAAAATGCCTGACTATACCGATGCATTCGAGTTTGGCAAGCTAACCTCCTTGTGCGCTTGGGCAACCGCGATGGTAGCGTATCTCAGTGCATCTCACGTGACCGCGTCTTATACGGCACGGCAAGCGCCGGCTTGTTCGCTTCACCCGGAATTGCCAATGCCATGCCCGCCTGACATTCTTCTTGCATCCATTCTGAGATGCTAGCCAACGTCCCTGTCTCTCATGTCATGATGGTCTCCAGCGGAGTCTCCCTCGCACCTTGCACTTGACCACCACCATCCCCACGTATAACTCGACGTCGCATATCAGCATGGCTACCATGGTGCCGTCGCAATTGGTGGACTATCGCCCTGATGTTACCGAACTTGCGGAGCTACTTGTGAATAATCCTAAGGATGTTATAGACCGTCTTTACCGACTGCGAGATGCGCTTTTTGGCCGCAGCAACGGTCCTATCACCGAGGATTCGGACGTGGAATACGTGGAGCTTGTCAGTGGCGTCTTTCATTCTTTCATGCCGGAAAATATCGCGGACGACAAAGATCTTCTTCCTGCAGTGGACGCCGGGATCATCGAGTTCTGCGTGGATACTATACTGAACGATCGGTACTTCTTGGAACATAAGGTCTGCGCTCGCCTGTTTCGTGATTTGCGTTTGGCAGACGTTTAATCCGTGGCCTTTCAGAGGGTTCAACACCCCCATCTCTGGTGCCTTGCAGCGTTAGCTGGTAGATCCGAGCAAGAGTCTTCACAACGCGTGGCCAAAAGGCTTCTGAAGATCGCGCCGTCGCTATTCGAATGTATATGGAGGCACCGATCTCGGCTTCAACTAGAAGAATCTGGTATTTTCAAGGATCCGCTAGCCGGTCTTGTATCATTCTACTTGAAGGTTTACCAGAGGTATGGGCAGAGATGTCTTGCGATCGTCTCAGAGATCTCATCATACGTCTTCCACAGTGTCACCAACACTATAGCGCCTCTCAACAGCTACCTCTTCCACGTCCAACTGTTTCTGTGGCTCGCATCCCGCGAAGAAAACGTCGGACCTGCTCTCAATCTCTCCTATGACTTCATGTCCCGGTTTCTCTGTGTGGCCACCGGCTCCGCGAAGCAGACTGGGTCAATGCCGACTTCTCTGGACAGGGAGCTCTGCAACACCTTCATCCGAGAATGCATTATAGAAGGAGTTGGAATTGATAGGTTCCTGTCTTGCTATGAAGAGCAGCTCAGTCGTCTTGCCAGCGGCGAGCTGTTACCTTCGGAGCATACCCTTTCTGTAGGCTATCTAAACCCTCTATTCAACAGCAAACTCCTTCTTCCGGCGCTTGCCAATAGACGAGACATCCTACGTTGTGGTATCGAGGCGTTGAAGACCATGATGAAGGCTGGCGCGGAGAATGCAATTGTATCCGCGTGGACGTGGTGTATGGGAGCTTATGGGTCAGTGCGACAGCTGCTCAGTGCCATGCTTCTGAACAATACTAATATACGCGGTCACAGAGATATCACCAAATATATTCGAGATGGATATTCGAACACGTCAGGCATCCCCGTACCGCATCTAGTTTCAATGCAACCAGAAGCGGTCGACCTTTTCGCTTGCAGCGTCAGACTTGCAGCTAGCAGCCAAGGTTCTGGGCGATTCAGTACGTCCTACTGCTTTTTGCCCGCGTCGTTGATGTAAGCTCAACTCGGCCAGTCTTGGACGCACCAGCGCTGGCGTGTTTGAATCGGGAGCTTGCCGACTGGTTCTACATACATTGCGATAAGTTTCCTCGGGGCCACCCGCTTGCTCTGAATGCTTCGACTGTAGCTGGGCTCAGGAAGGTCGCGCGGCTTCAGTGGTGGCCCAGTCTGCGCCAGCTTCAAACAGTCTGCCAAACTCCGCGCGTTAATGCTGGCCTCTCCCGACTTCTTACTCTATGGTCAAACTTTGGGCGAGTTCTCGGGCTGGATGCGGAGAAGGAGCGCATTCGACACGAACGCGAGGCGCGTCTGCATTGTTCTTGGGTGGATTGCCAGTATCACTTGGAGAACGTGCCCGCTACGCTGCTGACGTGCAAGGGCTGCGGAGATGCTCGATACTGTGGACGTGATTGTCAGAAGCTGTATGTGATCAATGAGACTTCTTTCAACAACTACTCATGGTTTGCTGCAGGGACTGGAAGCACGGTGGCCACAAGCAAGCTTGTAGGAGGCTGAAATGAGTGACTGAGAGCATTTTTGGAGCATGTGTCAAGTGTACAACAGTATAGTATCAAGAGTATACGTCTGTGCAACGTTATCTCGTTCTCAAATGGCAGCTATACCATATCTGCGAGGAGATGCGCGGTAGCGACCTCCTATTACAGCTCCCCTTAAGCATCCGGCTGTGCGTCTCAGTACAGTGTCTTAATGGATCGAGACTGTCAGCCTTGCTGGCTCCTCCTATACGGACCGCGTAAGACGTGTGAGTAGTACCCGACACCGGGGGCTTTGGCGCATACATATATGGCGTATGCTTGGCCCCAGAAATTCTATATCGCCATGTTCTCTCCTCGTCTTCTCTCATTTGCTCTACTCTCGCTGGGTCTCGTCTCCGCAGCACCGTACGCTCCCTCTCCCGCTACCTCCTGTCAAACGCTTACATTCCACTTCAGACTTGACGAGCGTCAGGTAGAATCTGAGGCTGCCATCCTGCCTCGCGTCGAGACGTTCTTGACCGCTCGTCACGACTTCCTGATCGCTCGTAACTCCAGCAGCTTCAACGAGAGCGACGCAGACCCGGGCTTTGGTCCCAATCACGTCCTCCAGCCGGACTTTTCCAAACACTTGGGCCCGGGGCCGGAGCTTCTCAACCGTCATAACAGTGAATATGGCGGCGACGAGGGCTACAATAACTATGACGATGGCCATGTCTTCGACCCGAGTATCATCCATAAGCTTGGACCTGGACCCGTAATCTTTGAGCGTCATGATGAGGACTTCAACTTCCAGGGCTATGAGGGCGGCGAGGGATACGACGACAGTCAGGTCGGCTATGATCATGTTTTTGACCCGAGCATCATTGACCGTCTTGGTCCGGGTCCTGTCGTCTTGGGAGACGACTTCGAGCCTATCTAGGCTGAGACTCAAGTCAAGAGAGACGAAGGCAAGCATCGTCGCGGAATGGGGTTGTGCAGACGATGATGGATGAAACGAGAAAGGAGGTGCGGGAGTGTCGGCGGTTGGCTTTCTTGGAGGCTTAAGAGTGGAGGAGAGAAGGGCGGTGGGCGAGGAGTATTATATCTGGTTCGGAATACAGCGTATTTGATACACGACTTGCATACTTTATATGGCGGTAGAACGCATGCCTCGGTGGTACGCTTATGCCCCAGGACAAGATTTCCTTTCGAGCGACACCTGTCTCGATGCGGCCTCCGAGGTACCAAGGACTGGTTTAAGAATAGCTGCCTGTGTAAGACTTGGGGGAAGGTGTGACGCCGGATGTTTCTGGTACTGGCGTATATCACATCTCGCACTTCCCTCCAACGTGGGATCATATTCAGCGCCATGTTTTCGCTCCGTTTCGTCGTCCTTGCGCTTCTGTCGCTAGGCTTCCCTGTCTCCGCTGCGCCGTACGCCTCTCTATGCATCCTTGAGCGAAGTGAGCTCAAGCCATAATGTACAGCCTCGACGAGCGCGCAGCCGAGCCAACCATCGTCGAACCTATTGAGTCAGAGCCCATCGTGCCCTGCCTTCCCATAGGGGGGCCCGGGCACGTCGCTCCTCTCACCGACAGAGAACTCTCGTCGCGGCACACCTGTCCTCGCCCTCTTGTCGCACGCCAGGACTATGCAGAAGAGGGATACAAGTATATTGAGGGTTTCAATGGTAGCGCGGGATATAACAGTAGCGAAAGCTACTACGACAAGACTGGCGAGGACGGGCATGTCTTCGACCCCAGCATCATCGCGCATCTTGGACCCGGTCCTGTCGTCTTGGGCCCAGACTTGAAGCCCGTAAAGACCGAGAGCAAGAGAGATATTTGCAACGTCAATGACCTGGATTGTTAGGTGGGACGAAGTGAAGGCGCGAATGACAATGCTGTATATGCCGGTCGACGTTCCGGAAGGTCAACAGGCAGGGAGGGGATGGCCTCAGGGATGTCTTCGATTGGAACGGTTGAGGTTCGGCGATGTATGATGTACCTGGTGTAGCGAGAGGCGGCCGCAGAGGAAGTCGTTGTTTGTATGATAGAAGGCGAATATCACTATTCTCTGCCTTCTTTTCGGGGGCCGGATGTCGGCGTCGTGTCGATCATGTCGAGAACGTTGTGCAGCTTGTCACTCGTGAAACAGAGCGACTTTGCCCAGCTGCATACAGTCTCGATAGAGAAGGTCGAGATAGACTTGTGCTAACGCGCGCTTAGCGCCACACACACATAAGCCCACACGCGCGCGGCAATCGCCGGCACTGTGTTCGAGAGCGGGATCAGCAAGAGTAGCCCATACCACGATGGCCGCGCAACCAAAGCTGCCTTCCGTGCTGCCATCGGAGCCAGCACTGCGAGATGGTACGGTAGGTGGCAAATGGGATCAAGGAAAGTGAGGTTCACGCCAGATAAACAGCCAAGACGACGGGCGAACAGTTGCAGCAGCCGCTGATAGGCCGTGCCACGAATCCCAACGAGTACGTTCCGCCGAGAAAAAACGCGCTAAGACAATGTTGAACTCAATCTTTGCTTTCGTTATAGGACGGCCATTTTCATTTGCGCCTATGCAGGTGCGTGGGCGGACCCATGAACTGAGAGATATCAGGATGAGATGCTGATGTGGACGTGGCGGTAGAGTGCAACCGTCTATATCCGAACAGGGAGCGCTTGATGATGCACCGCCGGCGGGACCACCAGACGGAAGATGGCGGTCAAGTGGTGACATGGAACGAGTAGGGGACGTTTGGCGGGGAAGCGTGGATTTGAGTTGGACACGTTTGAGAACCATGAGGCTGTTGGCGGGGAAGCAATGAGGCTCGCACTGTTGGTTCTGGTAGCCGAATGTAGTTTGACAGTTAGAGTACGCGTATATGACAGGAGAACAAGTGAAAGCAAGAACTCGAGAAGAGAGAGAGTAGATCGTGAGAGCGAGATTTCGGAGGAAGTATTCGCGCTCGGCAACGGGTTGTTTAGTTGCTTCAACGCACCCAGGGCACTTTGCGCTGTCTGGCGCCGACTCCGTTCCTTTCGCTTTCCTCACTATCACGGCTTCAGCAGTGCGCTAGTACGCCGCCATAGCGTCGATATTTGGCACCAGGTCCAGGAGAATGTCCTTCTTCTCAAGGAAGAAGCATCCCAACGTGCGATACTCGAACTCGCTCTACTTTGCCTGTATTTACGAATGATATAGGACAAGCAGCAGGCTCAGCAGGCTGCTGCCGCTGCTAGGGATAGCGGAACAGAAGTGTGCGTATCTGTGCTGTAAATGCCAGCACGAGTTGGACAGTAACCTGGTATATTAGCGTCACCCAGCAAGCGCAGCAGGCATTCCAGCAGCAGCAACAGCGCGCGCGCCAGCCCGGCCCACCTCCCGCTCAAGCCACGCCGCCCATTGCGCCACAGCAGGGCTCCCCAGCTCAGGCCTCGGCCGCGCCTGTGCAGCAGGTATCGCAGCCGCCGACAGGGCAGCCCCCAGCTGGCCAGCCGCCACCAACGCAGTCCACTCGGTCCGCCTATCCGTGGTCTGCCCGGCGACTGCACCTCCAGCCACCTCTGCCCGTGCCCAAATCCGCAGCACAAGCCTCCACCAAGCCTTCGCCCTCGCCCTTCCCCCGCTACGGACATGCATTACCTGCGACGGCAACTTCCGCGGGCGAGCTCTTCCTCTTCGGCGGCCTCGTCCAGGACTCTGCGCGCAACGACTTGTATGTTCTCTCCACCCGCGACCTCAGCGCTACCCTACTGCAGACGTCGGGCGAGGTCCCAGGTCCGCGTATAGGTCACGCGGGAGCCCAGATTAGCTCGGTGCTCATCATTTGGGGAGGCGATACACGAGAGAACGGAAAGGGAAAGCAGGACGAGAGTCTCTATCTACTCAACCTCCGTATGTGCCGCCCAAAAACTCGTTTCCTAGGTTTGGCATTTCTAATCTCTCGACGCAGAATCGCGCGAGTGGACGCGAGCGCCCATCGTCGGACCCGGCCCGGCCGGCCGCTATGGTCATACAGTCACTATGGTCGGCTCCAAGTTTTTCGTCTTTGGTGGACAAGTCGACGGCGAGTTTTTGAACGACCTCTGGGCCTTCGACCTCAACTCTCGTGTGTATATTGAACACTTCAACTTCTCAATTCACTGAAATTCGGTTATAGTAAAAGGCCAACCTGTATGGGAACATTACGAGCCAGTAGCCGGCTCCCCCAAACCCGCCCGGCGCACGGGACACGTCTGCGTCACACACCAAGATCGCATCCTGATGTGCGTACATTCATTCATCTCGGCCCTGTTATCTGCCCTGACAGCCACCCCCTTTCCTCACTAAAGATTCGGAGGCACGGACGGCCAGTATCACTATAACGACACGTGGATGTTTGATGTCCCTACAAGGCGCTGGGAGGAGCTATCGTGCATCGGTTACATCCCAAGTCCAAGAGAGGGACATGCTGCGGCGCTTGTTGACGATGTTATGTACGTCTTTGGTGGGCGCGGCGTGGACGGGAAGGATCTTGGTGACTTGACTGCGTTCAAGATCTCCAGTGAGTACTTCTTATCTAGCGCACTCGTAGATCAGTGGACTGACACTCTTTACAGGCAAGCGATGGTTTATGTTCCAGAATATGGGTCCCAGTCCAGGCGGTCGCTCAGGACACGCTATGGCATCCTTCGGCACACGCGTCTTCGTCCTTGGTGGCGAAGCGTACGAGAGCCCAACACCAGACGAGCCTGCGGCTATTCACGTCCTTGATACCAGTATGCAATTTTTTTCCCATTCATCCGCTTGTGCTCATATCTTCTATAGAGCACATAAAATACCCTCCGGACGCGAAAGGTGCAGAAACCAAGGGCGCCGCACAGCGACCAGCGCGCAAATCATCCATGGGCCCCGAAATCGCGAACGGGCAGACTCAGAGCCAGAGGGAGCAGCAGCAGAGCACGGCGCACGGGCGCACTCAATCTCCCTCACCTCCACACGGGCAAGATGCAGACCAGCTCCGTCGTGCGATTTCGCCTACACAAGGCGGGCAGCCGACAAGCTACACTCCTCAGCAGGATGCACCCGTACAGGTCAATGGGAGCGTGAACGGCAAGGGGAAGGCGCCTGTAAGAGCAGGCGATGACGAGTTCTTGACCATGAGCGATGAGGATGGCGCTTTGCCCGATCCCTACGCAACTCGCTCACGTTCGCCCGAGCAAGTGCGCCAACGCGCTGCCTCTCCCGTCAACCTTACTAGCGCTGCCATTGCTACTATGAACGGCACTACAGGACGAGCTTCCCCTCTAACGGAGCGCGTCAAGTCACCCGAGAACGGCGCTCCGATCAAGGGCAGCAGTCCTCTACCCAACGGACACGCTTACAAGACCTCGCTCACCGGCACGGTTGGCATACCGAGCGATGTTCTGCGCGCCAAGGAGGCAGAGCTTGACTCAATGCGCCGCCGCTCAGAGTGGATGCGCGCGGCCCTGCTCAAGGCCTCGCGCGCCGGCTTCGTATACGCCGACGCGGGCGAGGATGTACCCGAGGGTGTGCTTCTGGAGGATGATGGAGAGGGCGACCACCGCGTGGCAGAGGCTGTCGTGAACCTTAAGCAGCTTCGCGCCCGATTAGCAGCGAACATGGCTGAGCAGGCGCGCCAGGCGAGCGAGCGCATCGCAGATGCTGAGCGAATGCGCTCTGCAGCCACCCAGGAGGCAGCATATTACCGCGCGAAGCTTTCCGCTCTCGAAGCTGGCGCTGCAGGGGACGCAAACCGACTCGATCGCGACCGACACTCGGAGCTCGAGCGTGCACTAGCAGCTGCGCTCGCGGAGCGTGCGACACAAGAACGACGTCTTGCGGAATTTGCCGAGGAACTAGCGCACAAGGAGGCGCTCATCGAGCAACACGAGACCCGTGCACTCGAAGCCGTCCGGCGCGCTGAAACTCTGGAGGAGGACCATGTACGCGTCTTGCGCGAGCACACGCAGACGCAGGAGGCGCATTCCGCTTTGGACGGCAAAACTCGCGAGCATGCCGCACGCCTTGCATCTCAACAAGGCGTACTCGAGCAGAAGGACGCCGAGCTTGGTGCACTGGCCGAAACTGTCCGCGAACTTCAGGCACTGCGCGAGCAGCACATCCGCGCTCTCGAGCAAACTCGCGTCGCGCTCGAGGCAGCGAATACGCGTGCATCTGCCGTCGATGAGCACAGTGTTCAGGCGCGCGAGCAGCTCACCCAGTACGAAGCTGAACTTGCCGAGTTGAGGGGCGAGCTAGAGTCGAGGAGTACGGAGGCGGAACAGACGCGAGCGAGGCTTGTTGAGGTTGAGAACGCGTGGGCTAAGAGTCGCGAGGAGGCGGATGCGTTCCGTGCGCTTACTACTACTGGTCTCGGCGAGCTGCTCGACTCCCATCGCGAACTGCGCGGCGACGAAGAACGCGCGACGCGCGGGCACAGCGAGAAGTTTACTGCACTCGAGGCCGAGCTTATCCGTACACGTGAGCTGCTCGACGATGCGCGCGCAGCGGCCTCGCAGGCGCAGAACGAGCTCGGTACCGAGCGCCGGCGCGCACGCGAAGGTGAGGGCGAGCAGATCACTCTCCGCGCTCAGGTTGCTGGCCTGCGCGCACAGCTGGGTAGTGCACTTGGCGATGCGGGTCGTTTGAGGCGCGAGCTAGGTCAACGCGAAAGCGAGCTTCAGCAGAAGGCGAGGGAGGCAGCGGACGCGGAGGTCAGGCTCAACACCCTTCACTCGTATCTCGAGGAGAACGACATCTCCGTCGACGGCGATGCCCCTAGGGGCGCTACACGCGATTCGCCCGAAGCACTTGCACGCGTTCATGAGCTGGAGCGGAAGCTTGGAGAATATGCGGGCGCTCAAGAGCGCACAGAGCGTGAGCTTCAGGCTGTTACGAGGCAGAAGAGAGACGCGGAGGCGCAGCTTAACGCTATGAATGGGCAGCTGGATAGGCTCAGGAGTACGCAGAGTCCTGGTATGGCGGGCGAAGGGGACGATGAGTATAAGAAGCGGGCGAAGCAGCTTGAGGACGATTACCGGCTCGCCGTGCAACTTGTTAAGTGCGTATTATTGGACATATATTCATAGAGAATTAGCGCTAACTATGATCTAGGGAAACGGAGAAGATCAACCGCCGCCTCAAGGACGAGCTCGTCAAGCAGAAGGGTCTCAACACCGGACTTCTCTCTGAGGTCGAGCAACTGCGCGGCACTTCTGGCGGCGCTGACTCCACAGGCTCAGGCTCACGGCGCACAAATGGCCGTGGTACACCCGACAACACGAGCGAGATACTCCGTGGGCAGCTCATCGACGCTCAGAGGCAAACACAGCGCCTGATGAACGACAACAAGGACTGCCGGCTACGCATCGACAGTTTGGAGAAGGACCTCGCGCACATGCGGGACAATCTCATCGCCGCGCAGCGCGAGGCTGACGAGCGCTTGGGTCGTATCGAGGAGCTCGAGTCCGAGAGCGAGCGCCTGAACTCATCTCTGAACGTTGCGCGCGGCGGACATGGCGAGAGCCTCGTCGAGCAACTGAGCAACGAGAATGCGAGCCTCAAGCACGAGAACGAGCAGCTGCAGCACAAGATCGGGTTGTTACTCGAGGACGACAATCCCGCGTTTGGACGTGACCGTCCGATCTCGGGTATCAGCGTCAGCGATAGGCCCGTGAGCCATGGGTCGAGCGATGTCCTTGCCTATGGCGACCGTGCCAGTGTTGGCGATTTCGATTCTTGGCAACGTCAGTTCGCCGAGAGCTTGAATCGCAGGCCATTGAGTAGCGAGTACGAGCCGTACACGCCTACCCAGGCAACACACGCTCGAACGGGCTCACGCTCATAACATCTCCTGTCGTCATCGCTGGCTCTTCCCTTCTCTCCTCTTGACTCGTCGCTCTCGTGTTGTGCGCTCTTGATCTCCTCTCGCTGCGCTTGCGCACGTCCGCTCCTTATCTTGTCGCCCTGAATCTAAGCCCTTGTCACCTCCACACGCTCGCTATCTTGCTTCGTCTCGCGTATACCCTACTCACTCGGCCCAGTGCTGCCTCTTACCCCCCTTCATCCATCCTCTCCTTCCACATATATGCCCGCCCTACCCTTCTATATCCTAGTGACCTACGCCCGGCCGCGCTTCGCCCTTCACCGCAATTGGATACCACGCGCCAGACTTCCGCCATCCCGCGTCGCCTTTTCTTACTCCACGTACTCTTATCCCATTTATCCTTACGCTACTTATTTTACCTCTCGAGTCTTGAGTCGTCGTCCGCGTCATCCGTCGTCGTCGTTCGGCCTGCTCGTCTTGTCTGATAATTCTGACTCCGGGTCTCTATATATTCTTTAGCTATATGACCTCACCTTGTTCAGCCGGCTGCCAGAATGAAATGGATTTATCTCTGGATTCTGGTGCCCCCTGTGCGACAAGGGCACGTTTGCGAATGCAAGGTACGTCGCATGTCCATAACCAAATGGTAAATCTCCGGAGACTGTACACACAAAACATAATACATTGAAGCCTATTGACTATGACCCCGATTCATGCCCCGTTGCGTACTTGAGAAAGGCGATACTTATAAGGGACTCAAAAGGGAAGAAAGTGTTCGCTGTAAGTCTTGAGGGATCGCATCTTGGCAGCATGTTCAAGAGATTTATCCGCCCACGCCATCTGACACACGTCACATATCGGTTGGGACCATTTCACAATCTCCGGGTACAAGAGTGGATCGTTCAACCGATGAAGAGGGAAAACGTCTCCGCCCGTAGGGAAAAATGTGCGGTTCGCGTTGATGCTGGGTCCATAGCATGCCCCCAGATGTTCCTCTCCGGTCGACGTGTCCGGTAAAGAGGTCCTTCCTATAGTGCGATACACAGACAGCCAGCTTTCGCGGTACAGTACCTGTTGAGCATGAGATGTTGAGCAGGCGGATAGCTTAAGAGTTGATGTGGCTGACCCATCGTGCAAAGTGCGCGGGCCCAAGCGCAGTAAGCACCTTGAGTAGCTCCATGTCTAGAGTCAATGGGGCGGCATCGTCGCTCAAAGGATTATACCCATGCTTGCTTGCATACGCGAGTATCTCCAAAGGGTGCTGTTTCACGTGTTCCCTGACGTATGTTAGTCTATATAGCCGTTGAGGGTCCGAGTGACAATCACTTCATGTGCAGCCGGCAGATCTCCATGGCGGAGAAGATATGGTATTTCTCGCTAGCTTCGGCCAGATCGGAGAGTATTTCGAAAGGGAGATGTTCAAGGTCGGGTGACGTATTGGGGTAGATGAATTGCAGCAGTAGCTCGAGAACTTCTGACGACTCGAGGAACTTCACGACCTCGTCGTTGACTGGCACTTCTGGCCCAGGAAAGATACACGAGTGGACGGAGAAGTTGATGCGGTGTACTTTGAAGAGCACTCCATCCGAAGATTCGAGCGTTAGATCGGCGTCGCTGGCGGAGACTGTATCGTAGTTAAGTAGGTTAAGCGTCGCCATGGCTGTTGAACGTAAGACAGGAAAGACATACATTTCTCACAGACATTGCGGTCATCCTGGGAAGACTTGAAGCGCTTGGCACTGGGCTCCGTCATGGTAGGAATGGGAAGTCGGCAATGGCTGGTGGCAGTCGTGGTAAGACTTTAAAGCGACGCGCTTGTGGTGGTGTGGTGGTGATTGTGACGTGACAGCGCGTCAAGTCACACCGCAGATGATATCGCCGACGTTACATCTGCCACGAGGTAGGTTTGTACAAAGACGAAAAATTGAGAGAGTAAAGGAAAGGAATCCTCAGATACGAAGCGGTATCCCACTGAGATTTGGTATGGTAATCACTGCCTTAGCTACTCACAGACTAGCAATCTTTGCATCCGAGACAGGCTCCCTCGACCTTGAGAATAGGCTCGAAAAGTGTGATCGAGATTTGGATGCCTTGAAGATGAGTTGCACGCCTGCCCATGCTATCTCGTACGAAGAGAGATTGATAGCATCGTTTCGAATGGATATGCCGGTTCCATACCAACGTCCTCGGCATTTCGACCAACGTCTGGCATATTACATGGTAATGCGACAACCAACGTTCGCGATAGAGCGTCCGTGGGATGGGGTCCAGGCCAGAATCTATTATGTATCACGAGAGAGGCGCACCCAACGAGAGAAATGTGCGGGCCCGAGAGCAGCGAGTACCGTAGTTGGGTACCTGTTCATAGTCATCGTGGCCGTTGAGTCGCTGAGGCCTTTGTAGCCATATTTGCAAGCATAACAAGACGTCAAAGGGTTTTATATATACGAAGCTCCTAGTACGGTGCAAAGTTAGCGACGAGCATACATCATCTCGATTCAACGTAAGCCAAGCGCGCTACTCATTTCATGCGTAGTCTGCAAATCTCCATTTAGTCGAGGATATGATATTTGTCGGCTGCGTCGGCAAGCAGCAAGAGCGTCGGGAGCTCTACATAGGTGATCCATGTTTGGTGAAGTGTCGAGGTAAATATGCTAAAGCATGAGTTCCAAGAGCTTGGTCTCCTCGGGAAAGGAAACGAGCTCGTCGCGGACAGGTACTTCCGATCCAGGGAAGATACACGAGTGAATGGGGAGGCTGACATGATGGAACTTGAACAGCACTTTTTCCGAAGATTCAAGCGTCAATTCTGCATCTTTACCGGAGAGTTGGATAGCCATTGTGAGCGGGGCGATTGGGCCTGCGAAAATGAACAAGACCCACAACGCTTGCATGTACGCGAACCGTCCGACAGTTTGACGCCTTTCGAGGCCGATTCAGACATCAATTATCAGACATTATAGCACAAGTATAGTAAGCGCAAGCACTAGGCGCGAGAAAGACAGTCTGTGTAGTGATGGTCGCCTCCCAAGATGCACAAGGTCGCGTCCAAAAGGTCCAACATGCCAGGTTCAGTCCGCGCTTCGGGCCGACGCGCCATTTTCGCACGAAGCGCGTCCATTCCAGCTCACGGCTTGCCTGCGACTTTGACCTCGACGGTTTCTGTGCCAACTCGCCCAGCATGGTCCGGCGGTTCAACAATTCAGTGCACAAACAAGTCTCGCGCCTTATGCGCGGTGGTTTTCCCATGAAGGAGCCAGCATGGTACCAAGCCGTCCTTGACCACCCACCCCTCCCGTTACCCGCGCGTGCTCCTCCGAAACGCACCGCGTTCGACTCACATTGGAGTTCATTCCACGAGAACCCGCATCAACGACGACCTTTACCTGTCTACTATATGGAGGACCGCGTGCGGAAACAGTTCTTTACGGACCATCCTTTCGAGACGTTCAGGCCGAGAACATTGGTTGAGGATGAGAGGGTCGACGAGGACCACCCGGTCCAGGGAGAGGCGTGGACACGGCTGCGCGAGCGTGGTCGCAACCCTTCACCGGAAGAGTACGTGACCTTATTAATATACGCATAAGGTATATACTAATTCAAGTGTAACCCAGTGCAATCCAGTTTGCTGTGACCCTGTACAAGCATCACGGCGTATCACTGTCAAATGCGTACCAGACAGCTGTTGCACAGTTCCGTGCCCTACGCGCCGAGCACCACCTTATGACGGCCTATGCAGCGCAGGAAGCCGAGGCGCAGGGCGCCATATTCGGTCCGACGCCGGTCACCGCTGGCTTCGAGGCGGAGAACGCAGTTATGGCGCAGAACGTCGAGATCAAGGCGCGTGCGGACCAGTCGGACATTATTGCACGCAAGCGCTGGCGCATGGTCGTCCCGCCTGGTGGGCCCCAGGGAGAGTGGTCTCGCGGGCAGGAGTACGTTCAGCTTTGGCGGTCTGGCGTACGACCAAACTACGAGGCGCTTATCACGCCACTCGACGCGGACCCACTCGCGGCTCTTGAGCAGCAAAAGGCACAAATAGACAGGCTGAGCATGCAGCCGGCATAGGGCTCGTCACATACTGCTATATCTTATAATCTCACTAGTGATGCGTATCGTTGATCAGGATTGCGGAGGGATTGAACTCCGCCGCCAGGAATTGCTCGTCGGGTAACAAACGGTTGACGATGGATAGAAAGCACCAACTGCGTTTTCTTTGGCGAGGTCGCAGCTGGTCTCATCACCGCTTCTCGGCCAGTGACTTGCAGCGTGCGAAAGGCGGTTCATATTTGACTAACAACTGGTTATTTTTGTGGTTTGAACTCAATAGACTCACAGTGATCCGAAGATGGCCCTACGAGTTCACTGGATATGCGATCGTCTCTGCACGCGTCGGAATCATCCTCGTGTGGGTATTTCCAGTAGAAGCTGAAAGATGACGCCGCTCACCGGCATCCCGCCATGAACAAAGACTTGTCTCCAGCGGCGACCCTACAAGTCACTAGTCACTGCTAGGCTTCTGCCTACCTGTCCTTTATGAAGGGTGACGCCGTCCATCGGCATTCCGGACTGCGGTCTCCGTCCATAGCCATTCACCTATACAGTAGCAACCGTGAACGCGTGAACATCAATCAAGGCTTCTGCCGAGTTGACGTCTCTTGACGTTAAGCATCGGCTTGATACGACCGAGACTATTGCGGCTGACAGCATCCTACCAGACTGAATAGCCGCCATACTCGGCATTTAGATGCCGTTCTGAAAGCCATATATAAGAACGGCTGTCATGAGCAGCGTGACTGTTAATATCTTCCCTCAGATTATGTCTCAACTCGCTACTACTGCTCCCAAGCTTCGCGTCGCCATTTGGTTAGCAATCGACGTCTACCGGTGCTCATCCCGATGCTAACTCTACATCAGTGGGGGTGGCATAGGCGGCCTCACGCTCGCCAATGCTCTCGGGCGCACAAAGGGCATCGCGGTGGACGTTTACGAACGTGCAGCAGACTTTAAGCCCGAGATCGGGGCTGGCCTCTCAATTGGCCCTCGTAACATGCCCTTCCTGACTGGCCTGGGGCTTGTCGAGGAAATTGCTGCGATCAGTGGTCAAGCCAATTCTTCGGGCACGCGGCGCCGACCTTACATTTTCCAGCCTTTCACTGACTATGATTGACGTAGGGTCCGAGTTCTCCATAAATAAGGCTGACAAAAAAGACCTTGAGGTGATCATGAGTAGTAAAGCGGATGGTGCGCGAGTCGCAAATGATTCTTAGCCTGCGTTGATAGACCCTTCGTCTAGGTGGCGCAGCTAGAGTGCATCGCGCCGACTTCCACGACATCCTCTTCCGCCACCTTCCAGAGCACGTCGAATTGCATAGCAATACGCGCCTCAAGTCGTACTCTGACTCGGGAGACATCACCTCGCCTGTCCGTCTCGACTTTGCTGACGGCTCTACCGCTGAGTGCGACGTCTTGGTCGGCGCGGACGGTGTGAAAAGCGCCGTGCGCGCCGCTGTGCTCGAGAATATTGCCAGCCGCACTCAGGACGCGGGCAAGGCTGAAAGGCTGCGTGCGAGCATAGAGCCTCGTTTCAGTGGGGCTACCGTATACCGCGCGGTCATCTCAAGGGAGCAGCTGCCCCAGGTACCAGCAGACAGCTCTGTGTGGAAGTCTGCCGCGAAGATTGTATGTCGACTCCATTCAGTCTTAAGGACTCTAGCTGACTGTGACACCTACCAACAGTATTCTGGAGGTGGACGGGTACTTTCTCATCTCCAGTTGATATACTTGGCTTTGAACTGACTTGCGATAAATGACAGGCACTCGTCATATACCCCATCTCTCGAGGAAACAAGCTCAACACGGCTCTGTACGTCGTCGATCCCTCGGAGGAGGATACCCTTCACCCACAGCCATGGGTTACGGAGGTGAAAGGTGATGAACTCGTTCATTACGTCGATGGTTGGGCCGAGGAACCGCGGAGCGTTCTCGCCGTCAGTGCCAGTGCTCCCGTTTTCATCATGTTCGTAGCTGATCTTATCGTCGTACGCAGGGCTTTAAGGGACTCACGACGAAGAAATGGGTCGTCAACGTTGTCAAGCCGCTCGAGGAGTGGACAGATGGTCGAGTAACTTTGCTGGGCGACGCGGTGAGATGATTCGCATCACTGTACCTTTGAGCACGTCATGACAATACCTCAGGCCCATGCGATGACCTCCTTCCTAGGAGCCGGAGCCGGGAAAGCCATTGAGGTACGCTCAATCATTCACTCTCTCAAGCTACTTGTACTAAATATACGCAGGACGCCCTGGTCCTCTCGACTCTCCTGGCCCACCCTGGCGTCACGCGCGACACAGTGCGTCAAGCCCTCTGTGCATACTCGGACGTGCGCTGCCCCATCGCGGCGGATTTCTACCACGCTTCGCGCCGGAATGGCCAGCTCATGACCGACTCGAGCATGACTCCGGAGGAGCTTCTCGTGGAGTATGGCAAGACGATGAAGAGCATCTTCGGCCGGGCCAGCGCTGAGGACGACGCGAAGCGGGCAGTCGAGAAGTTCGAGAAGGCTGTTGCAGCTTGAGTATTTGGTGCTTGTCATCACCTGTAGTTGTAGTGCCTTCGCTGAGCGCCATCATACCACTCATGTATGATGCAAGAAGTCGAGAGCGCAAGTCCATGATACAGATGCGATGCATAAGAGTACATTATGATGCAGCAGCCTGCGCCTTCACCCTGCTCTGCGCTGCTTGAGCCGCATTCATATCCATCCACGCCTTCTCAACGTGACCCAACAACTTCTGCATGTCCGAGCTCCAGTCGTTCATGACCTCTTCTGCGTCACGCTTCGCCCGGAAGTTGACGACGCCCGCTGGCCTGTCGATACGCGCCCACACTGTAGCAGATACGACTAGACGGCTGAGGGTATCCTCGGTCTCCTTCACGGGGAGATCGAGCAGCGTCGATAGCCTCTCTAGCTTGATTCGGCTGTAGTATTTGGCGATAATGCGAATGTTCTATGTGCACTGTGAGCATGCACACATAGTTGAAATCATGGGGGTGTCACGTACGTGCTCAATGATGCGAACGTGCAAGTCTTCCCAGTGCTTCTCAACCTTGAACACGTCCGTTCCTCGCAAGAAAGAACCGTAAACCTGCTCGATTGCCGGCCAACGCATGATCTCCTCGTCAGTGAACGATTTCAAAATTTGACTGCGAGTATACGAGTCAGCGACAAGTCCACCAAACAAGTCAGAGTACGTACTGCTGGGGCTCGAGCTTGATTATTGTGGGATCGATGTAGAGCTTCTGGATCATGTCGGATTGCTCGTTGTCATGCGGTGCGAGGATGGAGAAGTATACAATGTGCTCAAGAGCCTGTAGACAGTATTAGTATTCGGGATGAGGTCGAAATATGATTCGCCGAGACTTACAATACGACCCTTGCCGTTTTCGTCCTCCTTGATCGACGGTGTTTCCCATACCTTGCGATAGTATTTCGCAATGTCGAGGTAGGAATGATGCCTCAAACCATACTGAACCATCATGTCGTAGTAGGTGAGCTTGAGCGCCTGGACATCACGTCAGTACCATAACGCCACAACTAATTCGGGATCGCGTACCTCGTTCTCCTTGTCGGTCAAGAACTGCTCGTTGACCTTCCTGCTCGCAACGCGGACCTTCACCCACTCGCTCTCTCCGCCACCCATTGGGTCCTTCCCCTTCACATCCTTACGGTCCGCCTCGTACTCAGCATCCTTGATCCGCGCCACCTCAATGAGCAATCTCATTTGGTTCAGGATAAAGTCCGTCTTCTCCTTGCGCTCCATTGATGAGTACGTCTCGACCTGAAGATCATTCAACAAGTCGGACGCCTTGATCAGGCTGTCGCGCCGTGGGGCATCTTTCGTCGGGCTCTCAGCTAGATGCTCGTAGTACTGTGCGAGCTGAAGCGTAACGCGCGCGCGCGGGGTCTCGAGATACAACTATACACAACACATATATCAGCTCTGTATCACGTCAATCTCTGTGGTATAACATACCTTCCCCTCGGTAACCGTCCGCAAGGTCTCAACAAGCTCGAGCCACTTCTCGAGTCCGTCCCGCGAGCGGATCTCATCCAACCAGCCCATCGCCTGCTCGACCATCTCCTGCGCCGCACCCTTCAGCTGACCATGCTTTTTGGCGAGCGTCTGAACACTGCTGTTCAGTAGCGTATAGTCGCGCGCCTCGTACGCTAACCGCGTGATCGTGGTGACCAGACGCGTCGTAGATTTCAAGTCGGCGGCCTACAGAATACCATTAGTCAGATATTCACGAGTAAGATACTTGGCTACGCACATTGCGAGCCTGCTTTTCTAACACAAACAGCTTGTCGAGGGCATCCTGCAGCTTACCGCCCTACACCACTTTCAGTACAAGTAACTTAACATGCTGATCGAAGTACACACTTTGGCAGTCTTCTCTGCCTCGGGCAAAGCCTCGTCCACCTCTTTAGTGTAGTCCTTCTCCTGCTTCCTGTTCTCAGACATGGCGTGAAGGGTGGTGCGGATGAAGTGGTATGGACGCGCGCGCTGAACGCGTTCGACGCGCGTCCTCGCGTATCGGAATTTGCCGTGACGCGTTCATGATCGCACCGGATGCCCGGCTTGCGTTGTGCTCTGATATGTACCTCCACTGCACCTCAATCATCGTGCATCGCGTACCTCATGTGCACCTACATCTAAAACTTATTTCATGCCAACGTCTCTCAGGGGAAAATCCTCGCACGAAGCCCAACGCAATGGAAGAAAAGGCAAAGGAACTCATGAGCCTATAGTGCAAAACTCGGACTAAGGTAGTGATCATAATACATACGGCATACATCGCAGACAACATAGAGCATACTCCAAATCCTACATGCATACAGGCGAGATTCCTCTTCTCATCATAGCAGACCCGCCGCGTTCCTCTCCCTCCTCGTCTCCGATATCCATAACCTCCATCTCGCCCTCCCTTTGACGCGAATGATTTTGTCCCTTCTCCCCTTGCAGCCATCGCGTGCTACCCGGACCGAGCGGCGAAAGCGCCCAGATATCGTGCATACGCGCTGTCATGAAGGTTGGTCCGAAGAATGCGATCTTCCATGCGAGGTCTACTGAGCGCGAAACGACGTGCGGGATGTACAACTGCGTTGGCGGTGTGGGCGCATCGAGCATCGCCGTATGTTGCTGATGTTGACCAGTCCTGCCTCCGGATCTGGATGAGCCTTCTGAATCGGCATGCGTGAGGGCATACGGTGGTGGAGGCGTCTGAACATCATCGCGTGGCGGCGGCGCATCGATCTCCTCGCTGGCCTCGAGCGCATCGAGAATGGGAGACTCAGAGGTCTCGCGTGTGATGAGAGGTGCCTCCTCCTCCTCTTCGTCCTCGTTGAAGGGAGCAAACTGGAACTCTTGTGCATCGAGCTCTGGGGACACAACTTCCTCATGGGCTCCTCTGGGCGCAGCGTCGTCCTGAGACTCGGTTATCGGTGTGCTGTACTCGGTCGGTAGAGTCTCATCCTCCGGCGTTGTATCCTCCGACTTCTTTGCCTCGCGATCCTCCGTGTCGACCGCGACCAAATCAATGGTCGGTCGTTGCACCTCGGAGTCGTCTTCCACGGAAGAACCTTCGATGAAGATATCAACGACCTGCGGCGGCGGCAGCGGCATAGGGTCGACGTTAAACACGATCTCCTCCGTGACCGACGAGTCTTCTCCAGAGTCGTTGCCGTGCTGCATATCCTCCGCGCACGTCGCGATATCGTCGAAGCTAAATATCGGGCTGCCGTTGCGGTCTTCTGCGCATTGGATAGGCGTAGGCGGCTCGATCTCAACCACGGGCGGTTCTAGCGCGTCGACGTCGCGCTCGTCCTTGATCGCCTTGATCTCGATCGTAGACGCCTCTAGCTCCTCCCACTCTCGTTCTTCAGCATCCAACTCATCCTCCTCTTGATGGTCCTCGAGGTCGAAGTAGTCGTTCGTAGGCGAGAAG
Organism: Peniophora sp. CONT; assembly: GCA_001632445.1. NCBI lineage: Eukaryota > Fungi > Basidiomycota > Agaricomycetes > Russulales > Peniophoraceae > Peniophora > Peniophora sp. CONT. The sequence goes on from KV424476.1 coordinate 274,775, forward strand.
CGCACGACTTTAGGCGTCGGCGGCGGGCCAGTCGCGTCAATCGCGACCTCTGCCATCTCGCGCTTCGGCACTTCCTCGACAGCAAGCACCCCTTGCTCGACCACCTCCGGCGTGACCTGGACACCGTAGTCAAGCGTCCGCCTGACGACTTCCTCAACCTCCTCCGTCTCGACCCACTGCTCGCACATATCACGCGCCTCAGGCATGTAGCTCATCGCGATCCATCTCTCCGTGAGCCTCACCCCCTGCAACGCCGGCAAGATTCTCGCGCACTCGGACCACGCCTTCTCATCCGTATCATCCTGCCCCTCGTCGGCCTCGGCGTACCGCAGCGTCTCGAGATGAGGTGCGAGATGACTGAGCGCAACGGCGGCTTGGAGTGAGTCTCCTGCGCAGCTGTTGCCGACGTCGAGCACGCGTAAAGCGCGGCTGCTTGCGCTGAGGTCGAAGAAGACGCCATCAGATGGAGGCTGCTGCGCGTCGAGGGAGAGGGAGATGCTGTAGAGGGATGGGCAGCGGGCTGTGAGGAAGGCGAGACCGTCGAGCGTTGCACGCGGGTTAGGTGGCGTGAGTGGGAGATAGAGCTTGTGTAGCGCGGGGCATGCGCGGGCGAGGTGGTACAAGTCCGTGTCCGTGATCATCGACGCACAACACATATCAATGCAAAAACTCGTCAACGCAGGCAAGTACACCCTTGCAAGCGCATCGAGACACAACCTCCGTGGCGGCCTATTGCTCGAATCGACAATCGACTCTGCGGCGCCGACGGTGAAGCTCGTCAACGACGCGCCGAAGCAACAACCAAGCAGCTCCAGCACGTCAGCCCAGTCCGCGGGTTCAGGCGGATCTGCCAGTGTGAGCTGTAGCTTCGCGATCCCGCCGGGCGCGAGATGCTTGAGGAACTCGGCGATGGCGCGTGCTGCACCGCGGAGCTTCAGAGTTTGTACGCGCGGCAGAGCCCCCGGGCCTGCGGGCGCATTGTCCTCCTCACCGGAGAACACGCCGCTATCCGAGTTCATCGTCGGCGAACTGTGGACCGAGCCGCGGGAGCGAAGACCGGGCATATCCATAAAGAACCCCTTCAGATCTTGGATACTTGCACCCGCGAGGTCGAGTTCGAGTGCGCGAAGGTACGGAAGGCGCGCGATCCACAGGCCCATCGCGGGCGAGAAGAGCTCTGGCATGGAGAGCGAGAGGCGCTCAAGACCTGCGAATATGTCGGGCACAGCTTCGAGTACAGTCGTTGGCACTGGCGCAGCCGCGACTAGGTCGAATACCGCAAGGTGCAGTGCCTCCGCCTCGGGCGTAGTGAGGAGCTCCGCGAGCTGGGGAACGGCCTTGGGCCCAAGTGTGAGCGCCAGCGCATGTAGATGCGCAGAGCCTAGGAATGGTGCAGCGCGCCCGAGACCTGCGGCCGTTTCTGCGCGCCAGGTGAGCGCGCGGAGGCGCGGAAGAAGCGTGCCGCCCGGCGATGATGCGAGGACGGGGAACAGCGATGGATGCGCGGCGCGTGCCGACTCGTCGTACGTCAAGGCGCGTACCAGCGGGGCGTAGGCGAGCACGCGGGTCCAGTCGGCCTGGCTCGGCATTGAGGCCTGTAGGGGTCGTGGTCAGCGCATGGCAGGATGAAGCGTGACCAGCGGGAGAAGCGGGGTACGAGGACGGGAGCGGCGGAGGTAGTATGTGAACTCACCAGACCCATCCCTGGCCGTTTGGCTTTCTTGAAGATGTGCGTCGGGAAGAGCGCGACGAGCGGTACGAGCGAGTCAAGCTCGCGCCATACGGCGCCCAGTCCAGGCTCGAGGAAGCCGTGCGACGTACGCGCAAAGCGAGATGCGCTTCGACGCGGAAGAGCCTCGACTACGGCGCGCAAGGCGTCCGGAGACGACAGCAGTATAGAGGCGTCCAGAGGCATGTTGGTCGTCGTCAAGTCGTTACTGTTGGTCTTGGTTTTGTGCTGTGTCGCTGGGAGGTCGTTTAGTCGTTATGTACTTTTACGTCGTTGAAGACTTTGGAGTCGTGAGTTGGCTCGAGACGATAGAGGGCGGAGACTACACTCTAGCTGCTGGCTAACAGATAGAGGGTATCGCAATACAAGAGCGATCGTAGCCCGGGGGACTGTGGGGTCGCGCAGCCCCCGCCTTCGAGCGGGTATATCACCATGTTGGCGACGGCCACGCCGAAGCCAACCGTTCAGTGGCTGTAATACGCCGTGCTGAACACGTCGTTTGATCTTGAGAGCGAGCGGGCAACAGAGCACGCAAAGAGCCGCTCATATGCGCACACCCTCTGACCTCATTCCCGAGTTCGACTGGTCGAGAGTTCAAGGAGGCTTAGCGCCGCCGGGGCAGGTCTTCGTCCGAGAGGACATGAGGTAGAAGGCAGGCCGCCTCGCGATCGACGCACCTGTTGAGCACGTCTCTTCGTAACAATGTCGGCGGCAAGAAGCAGCAAGGAATCACTAGTCTACGACGGTAGACACAGTGAATCAGATAGACAAGACTGATGAAAGGTATCGATTGACACAGCATTCAGAAAGCAAGGTTCACGAGCATTGACGACCCAGATTAAACTTGAAAACACGTGCGCCTACATGTCCCGCCTCGCGCCCACAGGCGCGCAGACCACAGCACCGCAACTCAAAGCAGGGTATTAGGCCCAGCCCTTCCGCCCATAAGCTCCACAAATATGCTTGTAGACCTTCTGCAGAGGCAAGCTTACAGCTCGCCCGCAGCCCACGGTACAGGTTCACCCTCCCAATCCTCACTCTCGCCCTCTGTCCACTCCCCCGCATCCCATACTTCGCCTCCGTGCTGTCCATCATACCATCCCACCCGCGCATTGTGCATGATGCCATGCGCGACCCTGTTCTCGTCCACAGTCTCCGCGCCTTCCATACCGCCCTCTGGCCGAGCCAAGTCCATAGCGCGGTGTAGCTGCTCGTCTAGCTGCGTTTCGTGTTCGATCTGCAAGGGCGACAAAGGTTGAGCAAGTTGTTGAGAGGACTCGAAGGGCGGCATGTCGATTGGTGCGCCGGGGCGGAAGAGAGGTTCGGGCTGCATGTCGTCCGAGTCGTCTTCTCCTTCTCCCAAAGGACCGCCTTTTCTGGGCAAGTCGCGTATAGTGACCGGGGCAGCGTCTGAGGTGTCCCCGGTATCGTCGTCAGACCCCGTAGGCATAGACTTGGACTTCTTACGCGATCCGGAGGAGCGGCTTTTGCCTTTGCCTTTATACGAAGTTGAGCCCGAGTCTTTACCAGGCGGTGAAGGAGGCAAAAGGTCGACGTCCAGATCACCAGCATCTGACGAAGGAGGCGGAGGGGACGCGTCAACATCCATACTCTCTGCGTCCTCGTCTTCGTGGGCTGAGTCCGGTGTACGGCGTTTACTGGGTCGAGTCGGTGGCGCTTGACCTTTGCCTTTCGACGATGCAGACGAAGTGTCGTCTGTACGAGTCTCGTATAGATTGCCTCGACCGAATGAGAACGCTGGCCCACCATTGCGTTTCCGCGCAGGTTTCGGTTTTGCAGCAGGGGTAGGTGCAGGCAAATCATCGGACGAGCGCGATGGACTTCGGGTGCGCTGGCGAAACAAGCTCTGGCTCTGGCTCGTGGATTTTGAGCGCGACTTTTTCTTCGAGGTAGCAGAAGGAGGGATCGGCATAGCGCCTAAAGGTGCATCCTCGAAGAGAAGCGTGAACGGTCCGCCGCCTTTACGCGGGCTAGCCTCGACGAAACTCGTACTGGCCTCTACGCCACCGTAATCATCCTCATCATCGCTGCCAGCATCTTGCATTGCCGAAAGAGATGGGAAGGGAAGCAACGTCTGTGATGTGTCCTCCGTCCTAGCGCGCTTGGGCTTTACGGGTGATGGCGAGACGGGCTCGCCACGGAGGCGTTTACGTGCACGCGAGACAGGATCCTTAGATGTCTTCGAGTTGCCATTGACCTTGGCTTTGGGAGGGGGAAGGTACTCTGGTTCGGGATCGGGGTCCGGCGCGAGGAAGGATGGCGCAGGGATCGGTGCGGGCGAGGCAACGCGACGTGGTTTAGGCTTGGCTTTCCCTGGAGTGACGAACGGATTGGGAAGCTTATGTGAGGGAGATGGGGAGGGAGATCCCAGGACAGGGCGCTTGGATTTGTCCTTTCTGGGCGAGAAGGGGTTCGACGCAGAGGCGGCATCGGTGGTCTGAGGACGCGACTTTGGTACGATGCTCTTGGCCGGTGGCGCTGGAGCGTGGGCTTTGCTCGAACTGGCTGTGGCATTAGACGAAGCCTTGGAGAGCTTCTTGTACAGCTTGTAACGCTCCGCTATCATTATAGCTTAGATGCAGTTATAGGTTGTAAGAACGGACCAGCGCACCATAGCCGGCATGCTTGATGTCGTCCACCGACGGTGCATGGCCATGCTGCGCCTTGAAATCGCGCTCAAAGCCCTTGAGCTCTACACGCAAGGATGCAGCGTCGTTGGCCGTCGACATGGATGCTCCCTCGAGAGACGCGTCGAACGCGTGTTGGTGTACTAAACACGATCACGTTACAGACACGAACTGCCCATCCTGACATCTTCTCTTCCTTTGATTCCGTTGCTCACCTCGCTTAGATATCATGATCTCTGCGATACGAGATATGATATGTAACGCGTTGCCGTACGTACGATACGCGATACGTAAAATATAACACTGGTCTCGACGCGATCACGTGCATTCTGTTCGCATTGGTATCTTTAAGTTTATCTCCTCTTCGCTTGTGGTCTTCCGAGTAAAGGTTGAAGGAAAACGGGCCGTCCGCGTAATGCATGTTGAGTATTGTGAGCCAGGAAGCCCGAGAATAGAATGCAGAGAAGACGATCAAGTGCCTGGACCACGGTGCATTGATTGTGGCCGCCGCGAGTGCTTCTTCTTATTCCCATACGGCGACGGGCTGTTCATCTTGCGTAGCCTGCCATGTCTCGCACGCTCGCCATTGCTTCTGGGTCGTACCCTGGACCCGTACTGTCAAGAGCGCCGGGCGCAGCTGTCAACCACTCGTACGCTCAGGGTGACGTCGAGGGATACGCAGCACGGCGCCCTGACCGCCTGCAAACAAAGAATATGCCTCCGCATCCGCAGGCTTACTGGCGGCCTAACAACACCTCAGACCTCTCATCATCGTCTAGCACACCGATAGCGAGCTCGAGCACGATGCAGGTCGAGCCGTTCCAGAGCCCGCCTTCGTTATTATATCGTCGGTCGCTGGTGGAGGACCCGGCGTTCTCGCGTGTGAGCTCGCACAACCCGGAGCGCTGGGCACCGCAGGGGGCGATCGACCCCGAATTTCTGCGGGGGTCGTACGTGGTGCCCTTCCCGGCTGGCGTACTTTCGCCTCCGCTCGGTGCTGCCCAACACTCGCCCGAATCCGAGCCCTCTTCTTTCGCATCCTCCTCCACCAGTCTCGGAATGCGCACTTCCCCGCCCACCAGTATCGAAGACGACGTGCCGCCGTCAGCGTCCACGGCGAGGCTGGCTTATCTTGACGACGGAGACGAGTCGCCGCAATCTTCGCCGGAGCACACTCATATCATCTTGCCCTCGCGCGCCGCTCGTGAAAAGATGGAGGAGGTCGAGCGAGAGCGCGCAGCAGTGGCAATGGGCGCCAAAGAGCGCGAGGCGTACGACTTTGCGCGCTCGGGCCCAGCATTGCAGCGGGCGCCTAGCAGCGGCAAAGGCCGGGATCTGCCGGCGGCGCCGCCGGCTAGGCAGGCGATAGAGGAGTGCCCGCCGTACGAGGAGAGCGTGAGCCCGGGAACAGGCTCGACGACGCTGGCCGGACACCCGGTCAATCGGCTCGCGCGGACGGAAAAGGGTGCACCGCTCGTGCTCTCCTACCACGCTCCTCCTCCACCCTCGCCTTCTCCCGAGCCACCATCTATGCCTCTTCGCAAACAAGACCACAGACGCGCACAGGAACCCACACCCGAGCAGGCAAGCTCGAGCAAGGGCAAACAGGCCCGCAAGCCCGCCGCTGCGCGTAGGCACTCGTCCAAGGCACCTCCGCGTGACCTCGACATCATCGATGAGCTCGACGAGTCCAACCCGTACAATGTCGCTATGCGCCATCACGGGCCGTACGATGCCATTGCTCGCACTGGCTCCCGCGACCCGCGCGCTGGGAAACCTGCCAAGGCCCATCGCGTGCGTAACGCTTTCCCTCCCAGGTTTCACCGATAAGGAACGTGCTGACGATCTGCCCCCGTCATTATAGCACGCGCCCCCTGCTGTCGACAACCCGCTCAAGCTGAACCTCAAGCCAGGCCAGGTCCTCTCTGGCTCCATCTTCCAACCCCAGACGCAGCACAGGCCGTCGTTCAGCCAACCGCTCAATATCTTCTCAGGTCCGCCGTACCAGCCCGCGCACGGTTCTCGGCCGCATCCCCACTTTGCCAGCCCGCCCCACGAATCGCCGTACCAGCATGAACACTCGCTATCAACGCCCAGAGGTTCGCACTCGTCATTGCATGCGACCTCCGCACCTGCGCCTGCCCCCCAGCCTGCGCCGCCAATGCCGTATCTTGACCCCGCGCTTTTCCCCGATCTTAACGGCGCAAGCACCTCACTCTCCGCGCCAGGCCTTTCCAGCACGTCCCCCGCTTCTCTTCCCACCGCGAAGGCATCTCGTTCGTCCCCCAACCCCCCTCAACCGAATTCGAAATCCAGCCCCAGCCTTCCTTCATCTCAGTCAAACTCAAGCACCAGCGTTCCTTCGACATCTTCTGCTTCGAATTCGAACCCCAATCTGCACCCAGTAAATGCGACGTTCCCGCCCAATCGCCGCACAAGTCTTCATACGCACAGCTATACGTCTTCGCCGAATGGATCGTCGGCCTCACTCGCAGAATCTGTGAGCAGCACGAAGCGTGGTGCTCATAGTCGTCCCCCGTCGTTTGTGGGTGCCAAGAGGCCGGACAGCTATCATGCTGGACAGACCCCTGGAACGGACTCGTTCTATGCGCAGGGCAGGCAGGCGCATGATTCGTTCTTCGGACCGCAGACGCCGCCACAGCTTCAGGTTGGGCTGCATGCGAGGACGGACAGCGCGCCTGCAAATGTTTCGAGAGGCGGGAGCTACCAGGAGTATCATCAGCAACAGCCGATGCCACCGATGCCGACACCAGTGCAGCCTCCGCGCGAACGTGCATCAATGCCGCCTCCTTCGCCCCTCGGGGCGCAGCCGAGGCCGACATTCGAGCTCCCGCCACAGACGCGAGAACAGGCTCGTCACGCTTCGATGCCCCCGCCTGCTTCGCCCGCGATGGTGTCCCCGCCGGTAATGGTTACCCCGCCAAGCGAGGAGCCCTCAATGCGCTACGAAGCGCCATCTTCCCGTCTTGCCATGCTCAACGCTACCGGCTCACGTTCGAACGTTGACATTCGCACCGGCTCCAACCTGGACGTGCGAACCGGCTTCAGCCCTCAGCCCGACCCTCGGTCGGTCTCGTCGCTCGACGTCCGCAGTCAGCGTACTGGTGCTTCATCTGTTCGCACTGGTGGGAGCCAAGGACCGCTCGCCCCGCGACATGTTCCTCGCAAACTCGTCATGCCCTCCCCGCTCTCGGCTATGCCCATGGCCGCGCCTGCTCCGCCACCAATGCTCCCATCGCACTCGCATTCGAGCCATGGACACGAGTCGCACTCCCCCAGCTCAAATCATGGACACGGTTCCAACCACGGTCACGGCTCGAACCACGGACATGGTATGGTACCAGCAGCACCTCCGTACCTTCCTCGCGGCGCTGCTCCTCCCGCTCCAGATGGCGCGCCGACCGTACGCTTTACTCAAGCGGCCGTACAACCCGTGCCGCTGCCCACCCCTCCTGTTCAAGGGCGCGCGCAGTCAGGGTTGAAGAAAGCTGCTACAATCACGCGGTACGATGAAGGTAGCCGAGGGAACCTTTTGAAGAAGAAGAACGTGCCTGTGCCGGGTGAGAGGGCTAGGAGCGTTAGTCCCGTCAAAGAGAAGAGCGGTGGCGGATTCTTTGCTGCTGTATTTGGGTTCGGGGAGAAGGAGAAGGCCGGCGTGAGAAGGGCGCAGAGCGTTATTGTGCGCGAGGCGCCTGTGGTGGATGTGAAGAGGTCTGTGACGCTGAAGGTCGGCAAGGAGGAGAAGGAGAAGCCGAGGCGGTTGTTGAGCAAGCGCCGGTGATGAGTTGTGAAAGTTTCGTTCTGTTTCTCTTTTCCCTTTATGTTCTGCTGCTACTTGACATGTCCATGGACTACACCCCGATGCTCTGCTTTTGAACAATGACTCTATGCCCGTACGACTCGTCTCATGCCCACTTGTCCCTAAATACCACTCCAACGCTCCCCATCCGGACATGCTTGACGCACGACACGGACTACAACCTTCCCTGCTCACGAATCGCTCTCGCTCGCCACGCTCATACATAGAAAACCCCGAATCTCGAAGCTATCCGTGTACTCATCTTGCCACTCGTTTTCGACGCTCTCTTGCCTCCCCCCTTATCCTAATTTTCCAACCCCTACCTACAGTCCGCTCTGCTTTCGCGCTACCCTCCACCTCCCTAGATCTCTCTCCTTCGCCCTGTCTCGACCGCCAGTTACAAGTCTGACTTCTTGTTGTGCCCGGGTGTATGTCCGCCACTCTCCTCGCTCTCTCTTACCTGTAAAATTCATGCCGATGCTTCTGAAACGTATATTGTGCGGGTTGAAACGCGCGCAGTATCTCGCCTGAGGGCCAGAGTCCTGTGATAGTTATAGTCATCCAGACCAAAAATCCCAAGGGTATATGATGTAGTTGGGTTATCACGGCCCCTTGCTTCGGGTATGTCTACTTCTCCACGAGGATGACTTTTTACATACTCGAATAGTGGTTCTCAACATAGCTATACACATGCGTGGGACTCTGTGCTGTCCCGGTATCTTCAAGGTCATCAGTGGCGCGCGGATCAAACTTCGTCTTGACCGTCACCATCGTCTCTGTCGCCGGCAGGTCACCAACTCACCAACTCACCAACTGATTTTAAACCTCGTCACGTCTCTCAGAGAGACCCGTTAATACTACTTGCTACTTCTACTATCACCCCTGCCTATGTCGGAGCCAGACCCCAAGCGTATCCGACTCTCCGAAGACGGTCGCATCTGCAAGCGCTGTGAGTGTCTCTTCGCTTCACGAGTGGCGCCAGTTTGCTAAACCGTTAATCATGCCAATGACAGTCTCCGCCAGCGACGCAGACCTAACGCTAGAGTCCTCCGACAAAATCCTATTCAAGGTCCATCGGAACAACCTCTCTACGCATTCGACGATCTTCCCAGGCGAGGAATTTTCGAGCGAAGGCGAAATCGTCAAGTTCTCAGAGGATTCCGAAGTGCTCGAACTCGTACTGCAATATGTCTACCCGAACGTGCTGCCCGACCTGGGGAGGATATCATTCGAACTGTTGAAACGATTGGCCGATGCGGCAGAGAAATACCACATCTTCTCTGCAATGGAGATATGTCGTTTGCACATGCAGTAAGACTTGGCCATCGTCATCATTTGACACAAAACATCTGACCCAATTTACGCAGAAGGCGTGTCAAACAGCGTCCGGTGGAAGTTCTCAGCTATGCGTGCAAATATGGCTACAGTCCATTGAGCGACGAGGCCGCCCCATTCACCGTCGACAGCGAACCATCCGACGTCCTTGCCTCTCTTGGACCGGGTCATTTTGCGCGTTGGGTTAGTGAATGTGCATCTTCTCCCGCCATTTCTGAAATAATCTGTTCTAGACGCTGTATCGTGAATGCTGGCTCAAACAGTTCTTCTTTCTTACGAGCAAATGCGTACCAGAACTTAAACCGGATGACGATCACATCCGCGCGTGTAGCAAACGCTTGGCTGCGATTCAGGGAAACATTCTGGCTTTGACCAAGCCTCGAATACGCTATCAAGATCTCGAAGAAGACCCTCTCGAAATCTTCAATTCAGCGCTTGCTATAGACGGTGTATGCGAGGAATGTGAGTTCTGGTGGGGAAAGAGGCTCAGAGAGTACCTTTCGGCCTTGAATAAGATCCCCAAGTATAGCGAGGTACCGCTTCCATTCTAGATACTGGCGACCCCCTATGCACATTTCTCGACCTCATACAAACTATACTGATCATAGTCTTCCTCCGGCTACACCCAAAGGAACATTGCAAGCGACATTGGCATTCATTGAATACATAACATCAGTCATTGACAACATATATTAGCCCCTTAATCCAACCATTGCGAAAGTTATAAAGCTTCGACCGACGTGGAACCGCTCAGAAAGTGCAACTGAACGAGCTCATGGCGTCGTTATTGTTGAAGTCCGCGAGGTTGTTGATGCCTAGGGGAGGTGGTCAGCCAGCCGTGCGGCAATGAGAAGGCCCGAAGCATACCGGGGTTGATCACGTCGCCAGTGAGACGTCCAGTGCAGCCGGCGTCACTGTAGATGTTGCACGTCAGGCCCGGGTCGGGCCCGAAGCTAGATACGTCGTCGTTGAAGTCAGATCCAACGCCGACGCACGCCCCGGAGCTGAATCCGGTGACATAGGCCTATACAGGCATCGTAAGATTCTACACGTCGAAGACTGCGAGCTGACTTACGCAGTTGCCTTGGAAGTTGGCGTCGGTGCAGAAGAACACACCGCCGGCGTTGGCAGCACGAGTGTCCTGTTGAGAGGAACTGGTGAGCAAGCGAGCAGAAAGATAGATGACTCCGAATGTACCAGGTGAGCGTTGGACTCGATCTGCTCGACGGTAAAGACCTTGCCGTCCCAGCCCAGGAGGGTCTTCCAGTCTTCAACTGGCGAAGGCGCCGCAGCGACGAGAAGGAAGGGAAGAGCGGCGGCGACGAGCTTGAGCGAGAACATGTTCAAGAGCGAGGGGTAGTTGAAAGGCGGGGTGGTAGGAACTGAGAGAAGATCCTGAGGAATTGGGAGTGGTGTTGGAAAGCTCTTTATACTCGGGTGGAAATGCCAATAAGTTGGTAAAAAATAGAGTATGCTATTCGAGATATGCACCAGACCATACGGTGAAAGGTCAGTAAGGAGGTAAAATGCCAAGAGCAGGGTCAGTGGTAGAGTCGCCGGGGATATCAGCATGATCGATAGTCACCTGGGAGCCGGGAGGGTCTGGCACAGTCTTTTTTGGGTGTAATCCTTGATTCGGGATGTGCACGGTATCATATCCGAGGACTTAACGCTCAGTCGTACACGGAAGACTGACGCAAAGCGAAATGACTAGGTAATTCCGGCTTTACGGCCTCAGAAAAGGGACGCTCTACTAGAGGTTACGACTGCTGAGGCTTAGCAGGGCACTCGCATGGTTGGCACGAAATCAGAACTGCATCCCATGCGCTGGCAAGGTTCGCGACAGCGAGAGTGGGTCAAGACCAGAACTGAGAGACATGAACGTGCAGGACGAGTGCCTTTGTACGGCAACGACCGGTGTTTCGCGCCGCGCGCCATCAACTTGACTCCAGGCGGCGCAATCCATACATAACAAATCCATAACTCTCACCGGCACGGTCACGACGGTCATACTGAAGGCTTCAGACACGTTCTACAGTGCTCTAGGCTATCTCTCACTCTAGGCATGACAATCGAGTTTTGGTTGCATGACCTTTCATCACTACTTACTGTAAAGTTTGGGCGATGCCCGTTCAATGGGAGAGAGCACATGTTCGGTGCGATGGTGTTGTATACGTCTACGCGAAGTTGACCTTGTGGCCGGAGCCCATGACTTGATCTATGCGTACGGCTTACCGCTTATAACCGGGAATGACAAATGTTGGCACTGCTTGCACTGTACGCAGGTGTTTCATATTTTCTGGGACCTCGAGGTCATGTTGTGTATATCCCCAATTGTCATCGTCTCCGAGGAAAGAGTTGATCTGGGACTGACCCATCCCATTCTAGGCGACGGTAGGCTCTTGCTTCACTGATATATCCGAAGATCCCACTCACCCTGCTCTTGGCTGACTCTTTGCGCTCGAAGCCCTAGTTCCAGGAAGTGCCGCGTATACGTAGTTTGAGCGCTCGATTATGGTGGTCGCTGACAGCTTGCTACGCATTCTGCACGAGTATAAAGGGCTTTCCAACACCACTCCCAATTCCTCAGGATCTTCTCTTAGTTCCTACCACCCCGCCTTTCAACTACTCCTCGCTCTTGAACATGTTCTCGCTC